>JAJLRJ010000003.1:28050852-28090157 GCA_024195265.1 Dendrophyllia cribrosa | reverse complement strand
TCAGCTCCAAACCCATCTGGTAAGCTATAAACGAGCTCATACCTCAGTCAATCAGTACATTATTTGCTGTTATCTAACTTTCAATGTATTCAGTCCTTAGTTAGTCTTGTTGTTTCTGTACTTGTCCTTTAAACTAACCGCATTTTATCTCACTTGAGTTAAATACAAATCATTAACACTGAACCATTACTGTTCATGATCAGTGCATGAACATACAAACAAATTGTATAATCTTGTTAAGACTTTCTTAGAGTTCCTTAATTTAAGAAATGTCGCCATAACCAAAACTTCAATTTCAAATTTTTAAATAAACAACTACAAAAGAAAAAACGATATCAAAATAATATAGTGAAGGGTAACGTTAACATTATTAAACGAATGAAGTTACTTGATTGTTTTACTGATCATCCTTGCTCAGTGATTTTAATAACGAAACGTAAATTTTCAAGCCAATTTGCATTATACTTTAACCAGGATGTCAAGGCTACAGAACTCTCAGTGAGGCTGACCGTGCACAAGGTTACAAAGGAGTTGTGAAATGCGACAGTTCTCTGACAAAAGCCTGGTATAGGTTCACAGGATCTGCTGGCAATAAGATGGCTAATACAGTAGTGGCAACGCATCACTGTGGTACGCATGCTCCAGGTTATCTGACCGGAGGACATCCTACAGTGGCTCAAGGGGTTGTGCAACGCAAAGTCTGTTTTCATTGGTCCAATAACAACTGTCGTTGGTCTTCTATCATACGCGTTCGTAGCTGTGGTGCATTCTTTGTCTACGAGTTGTCGAAACCACCTGCTTGTAGTCTACGCTACTGCGGTAACAATAAGCAAGGTAGGCTTATTTGTAACTTTAGAGACCTTAACGCACTCTATACAATCAACCACCTTAAACACGGACCCGCGCTATAAAAGGAACCTTGGCCTGGCCAAGCCGCCAGTCATTTCACACTTGACACCGAACTGTCAACATCACGTGCATCCTCTCGCCAATGGAGAACCGTTACCGGCGCGAAATTCAAATTTGGCAAGCTAAAATATTATATTCATGCTAAAATGCGTATTAATTCAAATGATGCTTTTAGTTTTATATTCTTGAAAGATAAATCCTATGCAAGATTGAACTGGTGAAGTTAGAATTAAACCTATTTTTTGGGGCAACGGTCTTCTTCCGTGTTGCTCGCAGTGTCAGCCATCTTTGATTAGTCGTTGAAGCAGTGATGGTGTAACAAAGAGAGGGCGGAGCTATCCCTTTTATAGCGCGGGTCCGTGTTTAAGAATAGTATGAAAAATTAATTATGTTTGCGACTCAACAATGGTCAAGTGCTTATGGAAATTTTCGACCCGTTTCTTATACTAAAAAATTGATTTCCATGTTGCACTTATTCATAATTTTCCAATTTAAGTTATGATCAAGCAACGAAAAGTTTATTTTTGTCCTGGGACCTGGAACTAGTATAAAAAGAAACATCACTGCAACAAACCGTTCAGTATGGCCGAATTTGGGTTTCCAGACCTAAATCAGTATTCTAATTAAAATACTTGAAGTGAAACAAAAGAAAGGGAAACTTACTTACGGCAGAAAAACAGAAGTAGAAGCAAATAACATGGTTACGTTATCAGTTGTCCAAAAATGCGGTGTCGCTTTCAGACGCTTCAGCATTTCTCAGAAAAAAAAACACTTTTAGCTATATTTTTAGCAGTCAGTTGCTCAGTTGGAAATGTCCTCCGACGATGAATTTTCACCATGAATGTCTGCACAACTGCTGACGTCACAAGTCCTAATTTGCATATTTTGGCCGCGCGCTAGTTGTCCATATTTTTGGCTCAAATAGGCCAACTTTAAGGTAAGAAAAAAATAGATTACGCGCTTTATCATAACTTAAATTGGTAAATTATAAATCACTGGACATGGACTTCAATTTTTTAGCATACGAAACGGGTCGAAAATTTCATTTTGATAGGTAATTTAAGGTTAACTCTTTCGTCTCAACGGACGGCAAGAGACCCAGGGTTCGAGTCTTCGACTCAAGAGTGAAATTTGTGATCCTCGCAGTATGCTCTCACTCTCATTCTTAAGGACGTTCGCGCTAATTGTTTATGCGCATCCTTACTGCGCACGCAATTCATGTCGCAACGCCATGCTACGTCATGCACGAGCGCGCGCACGAGAAGAAATCTATTCACATGAAGGGCTGGTAGCCGTTTTGTTAACTTTGCTTAGATTTAACTCGCTTGGATGGTCGGTGACCCCCAATTTTTTTTGATAGATAATTTTCTTTGCCAATTCTCGACAGATTGTAAAAAAATGAACAAAAAATCAATGTAGGAAGTTTAAATTTTTTCCATTTTTCTACCCGCGCGACATCGAATCCTCGCAACTTGGGGCTGTCAGAGTTTGCAAATGCTTCCGTTTACAGAATTAGATTTCCTCTAAAGAACGTTACCCGTTGAACGAATTGGCTTAATAGACACACTCATACAAACTTTGGCACAGAAAATTGCATTTTAGAGATTCATTAACAATATTTTTGGACTAACAGACATTGGGGCCATATCGAGTTGGGAAGGCCGATTTTTCGAAATTAGGGTCACCTTTCAGATATCTTATCACCGAAACGAAGTCGGTTACCCCCCATTTTTTTTGCATTTCTGATACGAGTAACTCATTGCCTAACTGCAGGAAAAGTTTTATAAAAAAATCAATGTTAGAAGATTTTCGCGCGAACGTCCTTAAGCCGTTCAAAAAGCGACCTTAAAAAATTCAGGCTTGAACGGGATTCGAACCCATGACCTTGCCGTTGCAATGCTCTATCCACTGAGCTATCAATCCAGATGGACAGATGGTCAATTGTTAATTCGTGACATATCCGATGATAGTGAATACATATGAAAAAATAGAAAATACCATTACCCTGTGGAGCAGTTGGATAATTTGCTCTAATTTGTTGTATTGTTTTTCTAGTCAAAACTGCAAAGTCCGTTCTCAAGCTTATTAACTGTTGAACAGTGGACTAACGATTTTGAGTCTATCAGCGTGCATCAAATAGCCAAAAAGCGACAAAGAAAACGAGACAACAGGCCTAGATGCAGAAGAAGCCCGGTGGATTTTTAATTCTGTCCTGGCTTTAAAATAGGAAAGATCTTTCGGTGACATTTTCGTCACAATCATCCCAGTGGGGAGAGTTGTCTTTTTGTTTTATAACTAGCATTACTACCAGGGGACTGGACATGACTTTTTGCTCTTACCAGCTGAAGACGATTTTCCAAAACAATAGCCCATATCTCCTAGCAACGGCCGAACATTTTCCTACCCAGTTATTAAAATGTAACACCGTCCGCTTGGCGCCCGCGCCTGGGCTTCGAAAAAAAAACACTTGGTTACCAAGACTTAGGAATGCAAGCGCTATTTTATGAATCGAACGCAACGTTCTGCAAGCATTGTTCATAAACTATATGGGTAGAAATGAGCAGAAAAGACACAGGACGACAGAAATGTGAGTAATTGACGTTTATTTCAGATAACTGAACCATTACTATTCAGTACTTCAACATAGAAACAAATTGTATAATCCAGTTAAGGCTTTCTTAAAGTTCCATGAGAAAATGTTATCACCAAAAAACTTAAATTTTAAATACTTATAAATCAACAACTATAACAGAACAAACGATATCGACCAGAGTTAATATTAATGTTCATATAATTGAAAGAATGAAGTTACTTTATTGTTTCGCTGATGATACTAAAGCTTAGTGATTTTAATAACGAAACATTAATTTTCTGGCTAACTTTCATTGTGCTTTTCCCAGGATGTCAAAACTACAGAACTCTCAGTGAGCCTGACCGTGCACAAGGTTACAAAGGAATTGTAAAATGCGACAGTTCTCTGACAAAAGCCTGGTATAGGTTCACAGGATCTGCTGGCAATAAGATGGCTGATACACTTGTAGCAACGCATCACTGTGGTACGCATGCTCCAGGTTATTTGACCGGAAGACATCCTACAGTGGCTCAAGGAGTTGTGCAACGTAAAGTGTGTTTTCATTGGTCCAATAACAACTGTCGTTGGTCTTCTGTCATTCGCGTTCGTAGCTGTGGTGCTTTCTTTGTCTATGAGTTGTCCAAACCACCTGCTTGCAGCCTACGGTACTGCGGTAACAATGAGCAAGGTAGGTTTATTTGCAACATTAAACGCATGTTATTGCTGGTTTGCATGGACGTCACGGCTGCCGTGTTGGTGGTCAAGATCAAAAGCGTTTCTCTCCGACAATAGATGATTTTCACTCACGTGACCTTCATTCCTGTGGGACTCAAATGACAAAGGTCATGGCGGCCATGTTAGTGCACATAACAAAAGAGGTTCATTAAAATTCTTTTGTAGGTGTGCACCAACTTGGCGCCGTGACGTAACGTGAAAGCCACCTATAGACCAATTTCGTTATATTAAAATTCATACTTGGCTCCAAGCCTTAGGGGAATAAAACAAAAGAAATTACTTATTCATCCCTGAACCTCGATGCGATTTATTTTGTTTTATTCCCCCAAGCCTCGGAGCCAAGTATGAATTTTAATATATCGAAATTGGTCTATTCTGCGACAAAAATTGTATTGTATTGACCACCAACATGGCCGCCTTGTCACGTGGTTACAAACCAAGAATATAATTTTCCACCTTATGTATACCGCGCAACAAAACCAAGCGGTGTTATTATTTTTTTGAGTTCATGTTTTTATTATCTTTCGTTTTTCCACGATAGAATCATTGCGTTGATGAATATTTTATTTCTTGTTTTTCAGCCCCAAGTCCATCTGGTAAGCTACAAACGACCTCATACCTCAGTCAATATAGTTACTCACGTGTCCAGCGGCCATATTGTTTCACTGAAACAAAAAGTGTTTTTATTAAAATATAGTTCAGTTCCCGAAGAACTGGTTTGGTACACCAATATGGCCGCCGTGACGTCAAATAAAAACGCTCTCTAAATTTTAACTAATTTTCACTTTTCTTTTCTCGTTCTTGTGGTTTCTGTTGTCCATCAAACTGATCGCATTTTATCTCACTTTAGTTTAAAACAAATCATTAACACTGAACCATTACTATTCAGTACATCAACATTTTAACAATGTCGTAACCAAAAAACGTTAATTTAAATATTTATAAATAAACAAATCCAACAGAACAAACGATATCGACTATAATAAATAGTAACGTTCACATAATTGAACGAACGAAGATACTTGATTGTCTTATTGATCATCCTTGCTAAGTCTTTTTAATAACGAAACGTTAATTGTCTGGCAACTTTGCATTGTACTTTAACCAGGATGTCAAAGCTATAGAACTCTCAGTGAGGCTGACCGTGCACAAGGTTACAAAGGAATTGTGAAATGCGACAGTTCTCTGACAAAAGCCTGGTATAGGTTCACAGGATCTGCTGGCAATAAGATGGCTGATACAGTAGTGGCAACGCATCACTGTGGTACGCATGCGCCAGGTTATTTGACCGGAGGACATCCTACAGTGGCTCAAGGGGTTGTGCAACGCAAAGTGTGTTTTCATTGGTCCAATAGCAACTGTCGTTGGTCTTCTGTCATTCGCGTTCGTAGCTGTGGTGCTTTCTTTGTCTATGAGTTGTCCAAACCAACTGCTTGCAGCCTTCGCTACTGCGGTAACAATAAGCAAGGTAGAGTTTTTTGAATTTTTAGAGAACTTTATACGCACTCCATACAGAATTTTTTAGAATTGTTCAAGAACTTTTCTTCCTTCGAGAACTATACATTATAGAAGATATGTATTGTTTTTATTTATTTTTTCAAAACTCCTTACCTTTACTTTAAAAAAGTCTAACAAACCGTGGCAGTATCAACATAAGCTTACCACAATATTGCGTTGCGCGTTAGCTCACAGAAGCCTTTGATTCCACCAAGCGAACATTGCGTTAATGAATATTTTATTTCTTGTTTTTCAGCACCAAGTCCATCTGGTAAGCTAAAAACGAGCTCATACCTCGGTCAATATACATTGTTTGCCACTTTTAACCTCTTTTTACATGATTTCTTGTTCTTGTGGTTTCTGTTGTCCTTTAAACTGACCCGCATTTTATCTCACCTCAGTTAAATACAAATCAGTAACACTGAACCCTATGACTACTATTCAGTACATGAACATAGAAACAAATTCAATAATCTCTTTAAGGCTTTTTAAAGTTACATAAGAAATGTCATAACCAAAACTTAACTTTGAAATATTTAAATAAACAACTACAACAGAACAAATGAAGCCAAATGATATCGACCACAGTGAAAAAGTAACGTTTACGTAATTGAACAAGTGACGTTAATTGTTTTTTCCATGATCCTTTCTCAGTAAGTGCTTCATATAACAACGTTAATTTTCTAGCTAACTTTCATTGTGCTTTTTTCAGGTTGTCAAAGCTACAAAACTCTTAGTGAGGCTGACCGTGCACAAGGTTACAAAGGAATTGTGAAATGCGACAGTTCTCTTTCAAAAGCCTGGTATAGGTTCACAGGATCTGCTGGCAATAAGATGGCTGATACAGTTGTGGCAACGAATCACTGTGGTACACATGCGCCAGGTTATTTGACCGAGGGACATCCTACAGTGGCTCATGGGGTTGTGCAACGCAAAGTGTGTTTTCATTGGTCCAATAACAACTGTCGTTGGTCTTCTGTCATACGCGTTCGTAACTGTGGTGTTTTCTATGTCTACGAGTTGTCCAAACCACCTGCTTGCAGCCTACGCTACTGCGGTAACAATAAGCAAGGTATTATTATTCACCTTGTATAATTTATCACCATATGTATAAAACGCAACAAAGCCAAGAGATGTTATTGTTTTTTGTGTCCATTTTTGCTTTCCATTCGTTTTCCCACCAAAACATCATTGTGTTGATGAATATTTTATTTCTTGTTTTTCAGCTCCAAGCCCGTCTGGTAAGCTATGAAAGAGCTCATACCTCAGTCAATATATATTGTTTGCTACTTAACTAATTTTTACATGATTTCCTTTGTTGTTCTTGTGGTTTTTGTTATTCTTTAAACTGAATGCAACACTGAACCATTATTATTCAGTACATGAACATAAAAACAAATTGTATAATCCCGTTAAGGCTTTCTCGTTTAATGAGCAATGTCGTAGCCAACAAAAATTAAATTTGAAATGTTTACAAATAAACAACTGCAACAGATGAACGATATAATAATAATAATAATAATAATAATAATAATAAATCCAAATTTGTACCGCGCAGTTTCTATAAAAATATTCAACTGCACCCGGCCTTATCGATATCGACTATAGTGAATAGCTTAGTAACGTTCACACAATTGAACGAATAAAGTTACTTGACTGTTTCTCTAATAATCCTTACTCAGGAAGTGGTTTTTATAACAACGTTAATTTTCTGGCAAACTTGCGTTGTGCTTTTTCCAGGATGTCAAAGCTACAGAAACCTCACTGAGGCTGACCGTGCACAAGGTTACAAAGGAGTTGTGAAATGTGACAGTTCTCTGACAAAAGCCTGGTATAGGTTCACAGGATCTGCTGGCAATAAGATGGCTGATACACTTGTAGCAACCCATCACTGTGGTACGCATGCTCCAGGTTATCTGACCGGAGGACATCCTACAGTGGCTCAAGGGGTTGTGCAACGCAAAGTGTGTTTTCATTGGTCCAATAACAACTGTCGTTGGTCTTCTATCATACGCGTTCGTAGCTGTGGTGCTTTCTATGTATATGAGTTGTCCAAACCACCTGCTTGTAGTTTGCGTTACTGTGGTGACCGGAAGTAAGGTAAAAGTTATACGTTTTACATGCTGCACTTCTCCATTTTCTATCTATATGCCATTCTTGCTAGGGTAGGTGGGGGAAGGGGAATAAAAGATACATGGCCTGGGTGGACTAAAATGTTATTAAGTAATCCGCATAAGGCTAGCGCTGAACGGCAATGCACGATGGAATGTCAACTTTTTTCATTGTTACAACTAGAGATCTCATTGGCCTAGACTCAAAAACTGCTCAAAAGTCAAGGTGTATTTTGTCTATTTTTTTAAGGTTTGAAGTTATTTGAGACTCAATCGCACAACATGCAAGTTAAAAGATACATGTATTGTATTTGGGGAGCTTCATCAAAGAAGCAAAATTATTAGCTATTGTCTTCTGCTATTCTGATTGGTTAAACACCAACATTTCCTAAAATTTATTTAACGCAAATGGATTTTCTTTATTTTTATAATCAAATATAATTATGAACCATCAGCTCCTCCTCTATTCTTAAAACTAAAGATATTCTATGTGGGAAAGAGCGAATACCGCAGAACAATGACGTTTACCATAGTTCTTATGTGGAGCATCCACCTCCTCCAGTTAGCTCAGTAAAAGAGCAACAGACTGTAATACGAAAGGTTGCGGGTTTCGAATCTTGGTCGAACCACTAACCAGGGTCTCTTAATAATTAGCTTTTTGCCAGCGCCTGATAAAGGGTAGTTTTCTCTAACAAAACAATTGGGTTTTTAGCTGTTCGAACAGCCTCTCAATGTGTTTAAATTTTGTTTAGCCCAATGACACCCAAACCGTCCCTTAGGAGCGACGGTCTTGTACCATGTGTGACCTTGATCACTGCATACCACAAAAGATGTGACATCTATCCCTGCCCCCGCCCCGTTAGCGCAGGATTTATTCAGTTCTTGGCACATTTTTGTTCATTTGTTTATAAGAAATATACAAAACGTCTTCTAATGATGTACGTGTTGTTTTCTTGCAGTCCTGGACTTTTTATCGGAAGACGGTTGGGGAGCGTTTGAAACCTTATTTATGGCATTGTACTAGCTTGTTCGAAAAGTTATGAAGGATAATTATACAGCTTTTGTTTTCATAATCATGCTGTGTAGTCGACCTGCTCCTGTTCTTTGTTGTAGTTCTCTAGTTGTTTAATCTGTGATGCCATAGCAAAAAAATGTTATATTGCAAAATGATAAATGATGAAGGATTAATGGTTTTCATTGATCATATTAGCTGAATACAAATACGACATTAATGCTGAGGTATGATCAAGTTTGGTGCAAGAGAATCTTGTAACGAATGAACATTACGAATGTAAGAGAATCTTGTTGGTGACAAAGAACGGAAATAAAAATGTTTTGATATGCTGCATTGTGTCGTCTTGTTAGTTTTACAATTTCCTTTCATTATCCAGAACACGAGATCGATTCATAATTTATGATTCCAGAATGTGGATGATCGACAACTAATGGAATAAAAATAAAACGAATTAGGGATCATATTCTTCTTGTGTTCTTACCGTATTTCGTCGAATTCATACAAGAGATGCGTGCAACCCTTTATCTCCCCATAGTGAAAAAAATAAAAATTAAATAAAAATCCCAAATTAATTGCTGTAAAATATTAAAATGGAGCTCAAGTGAGCCCGTGGTCAATTGGCAAAAGTTGTTTTTACTCTTAGAGCACAAATAGAATAGACACCTTTTAATAAATACCACGATGCATCATTTTCCGCTAATGACGTCAAACATATTCTTTTGAAGTCTCTTGCAATTCAAAAGAATATGTTTGACGTCATTAGCGGAAAATGATGCATCGTGGTAATTATTAAAAGGGTCTATAATTTTAAACAAAACTGTACTCTTATTTTTGGGTTTTCACTGATGAATTTGGCTTTTTAAAGTAACACTAAAAATGGTGAAAAAGCCCCTTTAAGGCCGGCACACACTAGGGGACATGTTGCGGGGACATGAAGCGGGGACATGTTGCAGCGACAGTTTTCCTCGTGTGACATCCCCGTTTTTGCATAAAAGTTATGTTGCGGGGACACAATGTTATCCCCGCAACATGTTGCATGAAATTAAGCTGGTTTGAATTCATGCGGAAAACTCAGACCCCCGTTAAAAACTCAGAGAGCTCCAATTCCGACTACATTAATTAGATGCTAAATAAAATCGTTCTGTTGTTGCTCGAGTTGCGTTGTGTGACGGTCACGCGAAGCGAACAGTGGGCTGGAAATTTGATGACGCGAAATTTCGTATTTTTTCCTGAAGGTCACATTGTTCACTGTACTTTGCGAAATGAAATATGATAAAAGAGGAATTTCCAGCCCACTGTTCGCTTGGCGTGGCCGTCACACAACGCAACTCGAGCCACAACAACGGAACGTTTCATTTAGCACCTAATTAACGTAGTCGAAATTCGAGTTCTCTGAGTTTTCAAGGGGGGTCTGAGTTTTCAAGGTCTTTGTTTGAAATGGGAAAAAATTAGAACAATACTGGATAGTTTAAAGTGGTGAAATTGTAAGTCGTGGATCAGACCATGTCTTTTCCCGTGCTTTTAATTATTGCAGACTGACTCATTTTCTCTTGGTGTATCACCGCCAATATTTAGGTACACATTGCGGACCCATATTTTCAAAAGCTCGCACGGCAAAAAGTCCTGGAAACTATCATCACATTACAAAATCAATATGGCGGCCAGAAGAGTGTTTCGTCTAACTCAGCTGAATGACCACTTAACGTTTTACAAATTGTTAGTTAAGAGAGGAATTAACTGTTCAAAAAGACGTCTTGTAAGCTCAGGTGCCTACACGTCAAACGGTTTTGGAAGAAATCGTCGATTAACTGCTATTTTGGTGGGTAGTTGTGGTATAACTGTGGCTGCAGCAGGAGTTGTTTCGTACCGCGTGTTTTCTAATGATGCAAAAGCCCGGCCGATCAGAGTTTCCCATAGCGACTTGGAGACGGGTTTCAAGCAGGGAATCCCTGAACTAACAGTCACGCTGTATCAATATCAGAACTGCCCCTTCTGTGGGAAAGTGCGAGCTTTCCTTGACTATTATGGCGTTGATTACACCATCGTGGAGGTGAATCCGCTATGGAAGAAGGAAATTAGCTTCTCTGAATACAAGAAAGTACCGTTTGTTATTGCGAATGACAAGCAGGTCAGTATTTGAGTTTATATGATGCATCTGCTCGCTTTGATGTTACAAGGAGAAATTTGGCGATGATCATTACTTGGGGCTCAACCCTGTCACTTACAGAGTCAATTATGCAGACATGTATACTTGTACAGTAAATAAATGCAGTTCTAACTTTTGAGTCTGTCGACAAAAACCTATGCTGTGACCATTCAAATCATAGTTAATAAAATGCAATGGCTATGAAACCTGAGAAATGTCTTTGTTCGATGTTTTTGTTATCGTTTTTAGGCCTTGGCCGTGCACAACACAATAGATGTTGAACTTTTGTTCGAGCAACTGACCATAATAGAAAGCGTGTGATCAAAAAACAAAAGATGTGCACAGTCAAGTACGGTTCAACATAAATTGTAGCTCCTTTGTTATCACCATTGAAGTCTGCAAAGTTTCATAACCAGTCCTTTGATTAACTATATTCAAATCAAACCTCTTCAGCAGTACGTTTGCATTGCTTCATTTTGTTTTTCAATATTTTCCAAAATAAAATTTGGGATTTTTCTTGAATTCTGATTCTCATTTGGAGTTAAAGGGTTATAGTTTAATGGTTAAACCATTAGGGCCGGTTATTTAATAAACAAAGTCTAACTTATGCCCCCACGGTTTAAGACAATTAACAGACCTCCACATCTGTTTATAAGTGGGTCATTTTAGGACGTAAATGTTTTTCTGGCCTGTGCTATATGCCTTCTTGACTCGGTTTACAGTAAAGAACATTTAAATATTAAGATTGGCCAGATTGAAATTGGTTTAAGCCACGGTTTTGTTAAACCCTGTCTAAACTCCATTTAAATAACTGGCCCTTATTATTAACAGATCAATGACTCATCAGTCATCGTCAGTGCTCTTTGTTCTCTGATGCTGGGCAAAGATTCTGTTGAGCAGATTCTTGTTTACTACCCTGAAATGAAAATGAAGGGCGCTGATGGAAAAGAAGAGATGGAATATGCTAACCGATATTTCATTATGCACAAGGAGGCCACAGACAAGGACAGACAAGAAATCCATGGGAAAAAAAAAAGTAAGAGAACTACATGTATGGTGTAATAAATACTTGTTTAATTTATACAAGATTTGTGGACATGGTTTCATGAATAGCTCTAATACATTCTTATTTTATTTATTTTGTTGTTTTAATTGAAGGGCTGAGAACATAACCAACCTATGTCAAATTTTAGGCCTTTTTTATTTTTTCTTGATTTAGGAATTTTTTTTTTTTAAAAAAAATGAGTTGGGTTGAAGGGGATTGAATGTAACCATGCTTTGCAGCTAGGTGTGTACTGTAGTTTGCTGTTATATTTGATGTAATTACAAAATTTAAAATGTTATTTCTTGCAGGGAAGAAAGAAAATGGAGGAAATGGGTGACTGGATAATTCATTTGTTCACACGCTGTCACCAAATATCTACCCTACACAGGGATTCTGACTGGGTGCGCGGGTGCGGGACCGCACAATTTGGTCAAACCCGCACAATTCCGCACAATTCCTAAAAATCCGCACAATCCCGCACAATACTGAAATATTTGCTTAAAATTTTAATTAAATCAGGTATTTCTATTGATTACCAAGATTTCGAGAAACGTTTTAGGCTATTTTCAGCCCATTTTCCTTCCAAACAATCGAGAAATCCCTCGCTTTCCTCAAACAGCTCGAGCGGATCGATATAAAAACAACAAGGCGTTCTCTTCGCCGTCCTGGGAACTAGTCTCAGTTTTACTTCTTTCCGACTTCCTACAGAATTTTTCGCGTAGCTTTTTAGTTGTCGTTTTTGTTTTTCTTAGCAGCCTGTTGATATTTTTTCGAGCGCTTTCGCTTCCTCTTTCTGTTTAATATGTCGGGGACCGAAGAAGAAACAGTAACATCGAAGAAATGTACTCGGTCACGCCGAAATGAATGTCATTCGATCTGTCTGAATTATTTTCGCAAAGAACTGATCGAGTTTGCGAATCGACAAACAAACTATTAAAGCGCTGGAACTTCGGATTGATAGGAGAAAATTATTAAGTTCTGATTTTATTTTTTCAATCAAGTGAAAGACGTTTGCAAAACAAACATGCTATCAAATTACATTTAGCACGCAATTTGCATACATCCCAAGGTTGTGTTTTTGGGGCAAACTTTCGAAGAAATTGTGTGAACCTTTAATGGAAATTATTCACACTACATAAAATATACGGATTTTTCAGAAAGGAACTCGCTCAGATCGGAAACATTTTATTTAGAGGTGGTATTTCGGTTTTACAGATCGAGTTGATCGTGTCACGCAAATTGTGCGGTAAATAACTTCGATTGTGCGGGAAATTGTGCGGGATTGCGCAATCCTGTGACCAACCAAATATTCAATCGCCAGTGTTCTAGCCAGGCCAGAAAAATATGACAGGGAGGAAATTCTGCATAAATGAAAAATACAAATAGATGTTTTACTTTGGGGATCAAAATGTACCCAGCAATCGCCAATTTGCGGCTGTTTTTCTTCACCAAAGTTTATTTGTCTCAACAAAACCACATTGCGTGACACGATGAACTCGATCGGGTAAAACCGAAATACCACGTCAAAATAAAATGTTTCCGATCTGAGCGAGTTCCTTTATTAAAAATCCGTACATTTTATGTAGTGTGAATAATTTCCATTAAAGGTTCACACAATTTCTTCGAAAGTTTGCCGCAAAAACAGAACCTCGAGATGTATGCAAATCGCGTGCTAAATGTAATTTGATAGCATGTTTGTTTTGCATTTTCCTGAATGAAAACGTCTTTCACTTGATTGAAAAAATCAAATCCAGTATTCTGATCAGAACTTAATAATTTTCTCCTATCAATCCGAAGTTCCAGCGCTTTAATAGTTTGTTTGTCGATTCGCAAACTTGATCAGTTCTTTGCGAAATTAATTCAGACAGAGTGACATTTCATTTCGGCGCGACGGTACATTTCTTCGGTGTTTCTTCTTCGGTCCCCAACATATTAAACTGAAAGAGGAAGCGAAAGCGCTCGATAAAATATCGACAGGCTGCTAAGAAAAACGACATAATGTCTGGAAAACGACAACTAAAAAGCTACGCGAAAAATTCGGTAGGAAGTCGGATAGAAGTAAAACTGAGACTAGTTCCCAGGACGGCGAGAGAACGCCTTGTTGTTTTTATCTCGATCGCTCGAGCTGTTCGAGGAAAGCGAGGGATTTCTCGATTGTTTGGAAGGAAAATGGGCTGAAAATAGCCTAAAACGTTTCTCGAAATCTTAGTAATCAATAGAAATACCTGATTTAATTAAAATTTTAAGCAAATATTTCAGTATTGTGCGGGATTGTGCGGATTTTTAGGAATTGTGCGGGTTTGACCGAATTGTGCGGTCCCGCACCCGCGCACCCTGTCAGAATCCCTGTAGAATGCTACAATGTATGTCGAATAATAATGTATCATACATGTACATTGTACATTTGCACTTGTTTTGGTGCATACAGTATTTGCAATGTCAAATGCTACATGTATGTTGCATAATAACACCATATACATTGATTTATAATACAGCAGTATTTGAAAAAATATATATTTATTTAAATTTCAATGATAATACATTAAAAAGACTTTCTGACACACATAAAAGGTAATTGATTCGACAAAATATACTGGTCATTATTATTAAACTATTGTCATTTTCCATATCTTCCTTATATCAACCAGTGTACATGTACATTCACTTGGAAGATGACAAAGCTTTAGGAAAAAGTAAGAACATTGTCATGATGCTTAAACTCTCTATTCTGTATGATCTGGGGATGATCAAACCGTACATGTACATGTAATAAAACCAATTCACTAAGAAGAATGTCCTATCCATCAAGTGATCTAAATCACTTTGACAGCTCCTCAATTTTTTTGTTTATTACTTTAATTTGCTATTTGTTTTCATGTTTTTTAAGAAAGAAAGAAAGTTTCAATGTACATGTACCTCAATACAACCTTAAATTTTTGCAATAATCACTGGGTGGCCATTTTCGCAGCACCCAAAAATGGCCACAAACAGAACCTCACAAACCAATGTACCCTGGTTGAGAACAACCCTTTAATGATTTAAAGGGAAGGTCAGATAATTACACTACATGTACAACGCTTTTTACAAACAGACAGTATCATTATTAATTGTAAAAAATTCCCTTCACTGTTTCAGTCGTAGAAAATCCACCTTATGCTTATACTGAATATACCAAGGGATGCCTCTTCAACAGTCTGTTGATTAGAAATAGAAAACTTTTAATTTAAGCATGTTCGCACTTATTGTTCATGTGCATCCTTACTGCACATACAGTTTGTCACAATGCCATCCTACATCATGCAACTCAGCCTGCACAGAGGAAGAAAACTAACCACATGAACGGTTGGTAGCCATTGCATTAACTTTGCTAAATAAAAGTTGGTGTCACCTCCATTTTTTTGCATTCTTTTTGCAGTAAGGAAAAACGTTTTGGCTGAATGAAATTGGCAATGCAATTACTATCGATATGCAATGAAAGAGACAATTTCTTGCAAGTTATGTTCTGAGCATGTGTAGTCCATATAATAGGCAATGATAATATAATAGGTAAAAGACAATGGGTTTCTTTTCCTTATTAGTATTCTTTGTATAAAGAATACTAATGTTGGTAGTAATTATTCAGGATTCTTAGTACAACAAATACTACTGTTTTACAATATCTATATGGAATCTTCTCCAACAAAATTAGCAACCAATAGTTTAGCAAGTAAGCCGTTATTTGAATGACACCAGCGCCCACATGTAAATTGGTAGGAAAGCGAGTGGTTCAGAGATGCAAGCTGCTCATTTCTACTCGTTCGCTGCCACTGAATAAAAATTGAAGGGCCGAGAGCATGTCCAGCCTATATGACTTTTTAGGCCTTTTTTTATTTTTTCTCGCTCAGAATAGCTCAGAATAGCCTCATTTTATCGTACAGCGAATAATATCACAAGCCCTTGTCGAATTTGCACTAACCCTAAGGAATTTGACCAATTTCACCTGAAAAAAGCAGAGTTCTGGCCCTCCAGTGCTTTGACGGTACATTCAGAGCGCAATTTTGAAGCCATTTGAAAGCAGTTTGGCCGTGAGAATACGCGACTGCAATACTTCTGACCAGTGCCAACAACTAAACGAAAATACCGTTATTTACGCACGCCTGGCTCGCTTATCTATCGTGAGCTCACTACGGCAACACATCGCCTCTGTAGCGTGTGTGTAAGCCAACGTGTATGAGGCCCGTCCGGTGATTGAAAGACATCATTAAGTCCGGAAATCCTTGAGTCTCTAGCACTTCTCAAAGAAACGAGTCGTGTTTCTTGTCCTTCCTTGTGTCTGAAGCGCCATTTAGCGCTCGAGGTAAAAACGGACCTTGGTCGGGAAGACGAGCCGGCGGGAAAGTCTGGAATCACTTCGGATCAGAAAAGGGGCAGCGTTGAGAGTTGTGGGCCATTTCCCATCCCGTGCCGTGGTCGAAATGCCCGATATCCGAAGTGCTTTGAGACTTATAGTATTTTGCAATAACTTTCGGGCGGGAACTCCATTTCGGTTTTGTTGTATGATTTCCCGACATGCTTTGCGACAGTGGTAGATGGGTCCGCTGTGCGTGGTCGGGCACTTGAAAGACAGCTTTGGGCAGCTCGAAGTGAGTTGTTGCTGGCCGGCGGGAAGACGTTTCGCATTTGGAGTCTTTAATGCAACATTAAATTCGATCTAAAAGGATTTTGAAATCGAGATACGCGTTTTGATGCGTATCAACCTTTAAATAATAAAACTTAGCCTGAAGTGAGCATGTGTTCGTCGGTGGTCTAGTGGTTTGGTCGGGGATTTGCGTTCGGACGGCTCCGGGTTCGAATCACGCTCAGCATCATTTTTTTTTTTTTTCTTTGAAGTGGACATTATGAAAGTGATTTACTTTTTTGCGTTCGTCAAAATTCCTTACGTTTAATTTAAAAAAAATATCGAACCGTGTCAGTGCGAAAACAGAAGCTTACCGCAATATTGCGTTATAATAGGAGCCTTTGATTTATTTATTTTTTTTTTTTTTTGCATACGGTATTTCTCGAAAACGACGGAAAAAACAACGGAAAAAAATTCGGAACAATGTTTTGCAACTAATTTCTAGTTCACATGCCAAAATTGGACAAATCTGAGCAAGAAAAAATAAAAAAAGGCCTAAAAAGTCATATAGGCTGGACATGCTCTCGGCCCTTCAATTGTTAGACATTTTATCCACCGTACCTGTCAACTTTGGTATAGCATTTTTCATGGATTATTTTTTTTCTCAGAACTTTAAAATACCAAAACTTTCGACAGTTGCCCGGAAGCCATGGTCACCTCATCGAAGCCAGTGTGGCACATGCGCTGTATGCTAATCAGTCTACTTGTTTTTCTCGTATGCTAATATCCTCTTTGCACAAAAAGCACATTTGTTTGATCTCCGTAGGGACACGCTTTTGGCGGTTCGTGTTTGAAGCCTTTCAAAACACACACAGCACGTGTTTTATCAAGTCTAAAAATTCTCGCGCTTCGCGCATGAATTTTTCAACTTGATAAAACACTGCTGTTCGTGTTTTAAACATTACATAAACATGCATGTAATGTAAACCCACAACCAATTATTCTTATTTACATGGAAATTAATATATTAACAATTTTAAATTAACATACCTTAGAAAGATCACACATTTGCAATGAGTTTACAATGTGGTAGACTTTTATGTCCATAACCCATGACAGTACATGTAGAGTATGTGATGTTTCCTGGGAGAAACAATTTGATTAATATAGGAAGTGAGCATCTTGAATTGATTGATAAAATTTTCAGACATAAAAAATGATTAACTGCTGGTATACATGTACCTACTGTAGTTCAGGGCTGTCACTAAGAGCTGGGTGCTGGGGATTTCCCCTGGCTACTATGAGCATGACCCCATACTTTCATAGGAAAATAGAAGGAAAATAGAACCAAAAGAACTCCCCAGCTGTTTGATTGCCCACCTACTAATTGCATTTACCTAACAACTTGAATCTTATTGACAGCCCTGCTAGCTGAATATTGTAATTATTATTAATAGTAACATTAAATTATTCTTTCACTTTAAGCAAGGCACTGGGGCTTGTAAAAACAGTCTGCAATTTGATTGCCTTTCTACAGGTAAACAAAGAACTAATTGTTTGAGTACATGTATATACTTAAGCACTTTACATTTAAGCATTTCAGTTTTTCCAAGGAGTGGAGTAAGCAAGTTCCTTACTGCAAAACACAAGGGTCAGAAAAAAAAGCATCTGTAGATTCCTAATTGTACATGTACAGTGTACATGTAACTGACAATGACAGAAGAGCAAGGCTGATGAAACATGTCTTGCAGAATTGAAACTGTGGTTCTCTTATTACAAAGTACCAGTTACAATTTTAGATCTTTCTTCATGTGGCATCCTTGTATTGGTTTAAATTTATTTTGAGTCAAATTTGGTTAATCCTGTATGGAGATCCAAGATTGTGAACTCTTGGCTGATTTGATACCATCACAATCATATGACCTATCTTAAAGTGTATATTAAATCTTTATTACTCATGGCATAGCCGAGGAAGAAGTTATAAATTTGACTTTGTTCCATTAGTGCATGCAAATTTATGCATGCATATTTTTGTCTCACTGATCTGATTAATTGACAAATTATTGAGGCCTTGTGATCTCGTGGCCTCATGTGTGTTAACTTGAGAAGCAGAAAGAAGAATAACTAGCCTGCGGGCAGGCTTCCAGTCGGACGGCGGGGTCATGCGAAGAAGGGAAGCCTGCACGCATCCTTCAAAATCGCGGCTGCCGCCCACAAGAACCCGCGGATTGCTTTAGCTTGTCAACTGTCAAATTTTAACCAATCAGCACGCCCCGGAAGTCAAAATTCAAAATCAAGGTAAACAAATGATGATACACATGAAATCTAGGCGCCCGGTCGCTCGCGAGCGCCATGTCTCACGGATAAACTCCCAAAATTACCATACCTTCAGCCTCTGCAATTCAATACCTTAAAGCGGATAAAATCATTATAAATAAGAGTACGTTGTTTTGTTACAGTTAGCGGAAAACCATCTCCGAGTTATTTATAGTTCTTGTCGCTTCGCTTCGCCGTGTTTGTTTACACACACAATTTCAGCGGTCAGTCGTAGTTTAAAAAAAAATCCTTCACAAGGTGTAAAACAAATAAAACCGTCTGCGAAAATAATTCGAAAGCCGTTAGCAACGAAAAATAATTCATGAACGTTTCATTAGTCACGAACGAATTGGTCATTCAGATGGCATTTCTGGGACTCCAGGACATGCACTGCACGTTAACTCTGATCGCAAACCCGCCGTAGAATTCAGAACTGACTGAAAGAGTCGGATAAAAAAATTCTGATCAGAAAGACGACAATAATTCAGAAGAAATGAACAAAACTATTTTTAACCGAGCGACAAAATAGACAACCGATCGCTTATGGCTTCGCCGCTCATGGGTACAGCTCCTCGTGAAGATAAAACAAAAATCCGCTGCCTCCCCAGGCAAACTACCAAGAAGCTTATTGAATGGCAATTCAACTCATTCAAGACATGTTTATTATATTTAAACTTTACGCATTGAATGACGAAATTTTCATTGACGAGTTGTTTTAATACACACCCGTTCGCCAGAATGTCTGCACGCACTCGTCAGAATGTCTGGGATTCTGAGAAATATTTCATGCACTCGAATTAAGAACTGAGTGAAAACGTTACTCTGTACCGGACAAAAATAATTCTGAACAGAAAGAAACGTCGAGTAATTTCTCTAATAATTTCTAATTTCTCTACCGGAAATGAAAAACTACAATTACGTCATGAATAATTAAAATCCACCAATCAGATTCAGCGCTTCCAGGTTTGCGTCCAAAATTTGGACACAGACATTCGATATTCTGAAACTCGCGTGCAGGCTCGGAAAATAGCGCCCCTCCAAACCAGGAGCCTGTTTGCAGGCTAAAGAATAACAGGATACAAGTTTTCAAGACAATGCGCGGCATTCATGGATGGATAGGACTGTTTGATATTGTGTTCACCGCTTATTGCCACATGGGATTTTTGTTCCAGCAAGTTTTGTGTTTTATATAACTTTGCATTTCAGTCAGCGATGGCGGTTTCCAGTGTCAGCTACTGAATGTAGTCTTACTTTTTAGACACAATTTCATGTTTCTCTAGAAAAGCACTCAAAACATTTGGGAATCAAATACTGCAATGGGTTAAAGACACCACAAGTTCAAGCTGTGTACAGCTTCTTGTTTAATTATACCAAGTTTCATTGTCACAGCTTTCATACTATTGATATTACATGGGAGAACAGAGGGAATCCCCTAATGCACAGTCCAATGAAAGGGCTCTAAGAGCCATGCATCTCATGAATACGAAACAGCGTAAGGATAATTTTATTTGTTCTTGATGTTTTGTAATTTAGCAGCGTCACTGTGATAATTAACACATCTTAGGATGACAGAAATATCCATTGTGTGAAACGAGACAGCTGGATAAGCCGAGTAAGCAAGCAATGACAGCAATACAGTGACATTTCCCCTACATGTAAATGCTCCAAATCCATTTGAAATCCACAAATTGGTTATAATTTTCCATTTAATACTAAGTTTGAAGTCCAAGAATTGAAGAACAAACAGATTTTAAAATATTTTAAACATTAAATCATGATACAAACTCACATGTAACATAAGTATATAACATCCGCTCACATGTACACTCTGCTATATTAAACTCAGGTGCCTTACACCCTGTACATTCATTTGTGTCTCTTCAGAAATCTAATTATTTCTACCAGCTGCTTCTAAAAATATTGTAGAAAGAACTCTGAGTTATAACACATGCTGCAAGATTGGGCATTATTAAATAAATAAATTGAAGAACAGATTATGGGCATTTGTCAGGCATTTTATAACTTTTCCTTCCCAAGGATGGGGCATTTACCAAAACAGGTCAGCCTGGGGGTGGGGCATTGTCAAAACAACCTTATCTTTCAGATTTTAAAAGTTGACTCATACAATCCTTAGTTTTTTATTTTAAATTTCCTGATTGCCCTCAAAAATACAAAAACTGAGTTGATAAACATTGTTTGAGTCCCACACTTTTCAAGAGAACCGGAGCAACAAGCAACAGAGTGAACGCAGTCATATTCCATTTTGGGCTTTCGCACAATTTTCAAGACAGGCAGGCTAGTGCCTTACCTTTCAAGTGTCACAGAAGATAATATCACAGTAAATTGTCATGATGTTGAGGTCTTATTTACCAACATGTCTAAATTCCAATTCGATCAGGGATTTTAGAGGGCTACCTCAGAGTCAAACATTTTGCGGGAACAATAAATTAAACACAAATATTTAGAACGAATGAGGGAACGGATGTAAGTAATACTGAGGAGAAATGAAAGAATTTATAGCATGATTAAAGATCCATTTATTAATTTTGTGAACAATTAATGCTGCCATCATTAATTGTTAAAATAATTAATTATTAAAATAAAATTTTGATCTTATCCCTGGGCATTTGCACTCTTTCAGAAGCCCCACCATGGGGATTTGTATGTATAAGCTGACCCCACCGTGGGGCATTTGCAACATTATTTAAAAAGAAGACAAATGCCCGACAAATACCCGGGGGGAGGGGGTGGATGAGCGGGCTTGGAATTGACAGAGCCATTACCTTTATCCGACTTGTTCCTTCTTTGAAATGTAAACCACAACATGTACATGTGACTGTAGTTTTTGAAAGTCTGATTACCTTAGGAGAACAAAAATAAACAAAACTTCAAAATAGCAATACAACTGTACAGATCTTGTACAGTAGTTGATAACAAATTTAATTCTAGAGCATGATGCAAGATGCAGACCCTCAGGTTTTTGTTTTACTTCCACCTCTAATTTCTACTGTCAAAGATCTACTGTACATCTTCGTGCTTGAAATACAGTGGAACAGGTGAAATGAAAGGCAACGAAACATCTTTCTAGCTACACGTCATATTTAAAACCTCTTATAAGTTCAAATGTGAACAAAACATGTCAAGAGCAAGCTTAAAACCTTACCGTATAGCATATGTATTAACTTTGAAAATTACCGCGAAAGCTACATGTACACTGTACATGTACTATCAAGCTGATATCAGGGTGTAACATGTCAATAATTTCAATAGTCTATAAAAATCAATCGTTGTAGATTGAATTCAATACTAATCAATCAACAAATATCGGAATTTGATAAAAGTCAATCACACGATTTCTTGTGATTATCGATTTTTTTTACAGTTCGATTTTGATCGATTTCAATCAACAAGTATCGAAATATAAAAAATGAAGTTGGCGAACGCGGATAAACGAAGACTTTATTTTACCGATTTTACACTGTAATTGAAAGCTCAAATAAACACAGGCTGAAATCAGAAACTACTCTTTTCTTCCTGTAAAAGTGATTCATTTTCATGTCATATCATTTTATGTCTTATCAGTGATTTATGCATCTCATTTTTATGCTATTTCTTGATCGCCGCCTTCTGTCATGCTGTCTCACGCTGCTTCTGTCCTGTTCTCATTAAACTTGATTAAACTCCAGCGCTTATCAATTTTAACAGAATTAAACGGCTTTTTGAGGTCCATCAAGCACTGAAAGAACCACTGTTTATCTTGGTTTATCATTTCTCAAGGTAATTATTCGATTCTACATTGAATAACAAACCACTTGGTTGCTCAGTTTTTTTTTTTATGTAAGTTTATTGCCGTAAAGATTTACTTCGTTCAGAGCGGTTTATACTTCAACCTGAAAAGTCGTTCGAGCTATTAAGTCTTATTAGTTTGGTTAATTTCGTAGCCATGAAAATCTTGTGATTATCGACTTTTATCGACAAATTAAACTTGTCGATTGACAATTATCGACAAATATCGAGTACTATCGACTTAAAGTGTATCGACTACGTTTTCGATGATCGATTTTGATCGACATGTTACGCCCCTTACGCCCTGTGATAGTTTTAATTTTTTTTCAGCGCTCAGAGTCGCAGACTTTTGCCAATCTGTTTGTAAACAAAATCGCTTTAATAATAATTGTAAACTAGTCAGACGTGCACAATATCAAATAGAAACTAATGATCAATCGCCCCAAACGGTCTAAAATAACCCTGAACCCTGTCCAGTTGGACATTAGGTTGAAAGTTAAACTTACGTCTTACTACATGTAAGCTTAATTTAAAACTCAAGTCACCTACCTTTTCCAGCTTTTCTTGTCCTTTATCAATCCTCGCGACCGGCGCGAACTAAAGCAGACTTCTTTGCGCTATATCGTAAGTTAGCCACGAAAAGAACAGTTTGCAAAGCAATTTCGCCAGCCTTTTTTCACTAAACAGGACTCTGAATCGACGAAATAAAATAAATTTTCTGTGCTGACGCTACGAGCTGGAAAAATGGCGGATGCTGGACGGTTGGTGTGAAAACTCGAACCAGTCCTCCCGCTGACCATGTCGTGCAAACCAGAGCAGGGGAGGGGAGGGAAGTGGACCGAAGGGGGAGGGGAGGGTGGGGGAATAAAAAAAAAAGCTAACCCCTGATCGGTATGAAAGAAAAATGCTACAGAAAAACTGACAACGCCATTGGTAAAAGGTAAGATAAAAAACACTTATGCAGATTTGTTTATAGTTTTAAACTGAAAAGTCGCTGAACAGGATCAGAAAAGGATGGATTTCCAACGTGTAAAACTTTTTTTCGTCACCTTCATTTTTACACAATTTTACTGGAGGAGTAATAATGGCCTTTTTTATACACAAAAATAGCATAAATTTTAACTGGGTGGAAAAACGGGGATTTATTTAAGTTAATAAAACCAGAACTACAACCGGAACCGAGCCAAAAATCAGGTAACTTCCGTGCGTTTTGGTCACGTGATCCAAGACGTCATACTAATGACGTTGATAAATAATTTATTTTTATTCTTATATCTACCAACATACCAATTTTTTTTACTCTGCATTTCACCCTTTCAAAGATACATGTATACAAAGATACTAGTCTCCAGACCCCCTATTTGCTCGTGTGTATAGCCCCCTTAATTTTGAAAATCCAGAACCATACCGGGCATGACGAAATGTTATAAGCGAATGCCTTCCTTGCCACGTTGACTATATTTGCATTTATCAAACCATGTTTCTAAAAAACGTTTAAAGGCACTTGGGGGCATAGTCACATGACTGATGACGTCATCGCACTCAGTCAATTTAAATAGGTATTTTATGGTAGGTGTAAATAGCATGTGGTGTAGTATCCTCATACACTCAAAATTGACAGAGTTTTTTCAATTGGCATCGAAAATTTTTCTGGTGCAAAGGGTGATGGGAAGGTTCTTATTATAATTATAATATATTATTTTAATTATTATTATTAAGGGTGCTGGGAAGGGTCTTATTATTTTATAATATATTATTTAATTATAAACCCTTTACAATACCTGCACACAAGAAGAACTTGATGGTCGCTTACAGTGTATGAGAGATTCTATAAACATTGTTTAACAGTTTAAGAAATGATCCGCACAAGAAGGATAGTGCTGAACGGCAATGCACGATGGAATGTCAACTTTTTTCATTGTTACAACTGGTGATCTCATTGGCCTAGACTCAAAAACTGCTAAAAAGTTAAGGTTCAAGGTGCATAAAGTCTAATTTTTTTAAGGTTTCAAGTATTTTGAGACCCAATCGCACAACGTGCAATTTTTAAAAGATATTGTATTTGGGGAACTTCATCAAAGAAGCAAAATTATTGGCTATTGTGTTCTGTTATTCTGATTGGTTAAGCACGAACATTTCCTAAAATGTATTTGACGCAAATGGATTTTCTGTATTTTTTATAATGAAATATAATTATGAATCATCAGCCCCTCCTCAATTCTTAAAATCAAAGATATTCTATGTGGGAAAGAGCCAATGTTGCAGAACAATGAAGTTTACTATAGTTCTTATGTGAAGCATTACTTAACTAAGAAATGTTCCAGATTGGATTTCAAGGAGATGGTTGCTTATGAGAGTGTCGTTAACAGAGAATCAGCTGTATGCATTTTAACCTTAATGTACACAAGTAGACTACAGCGTACAAGTGCAAATAGTCCCTGATGTTTCTAAGGGAGAGTTGATCAAGCAAAACAAGTGAGAAAGTGCGAAAATTGCCTCTGATCTTCCGTGCCATTCCCCTCACATGGTGCATCTCCTTGCAGTAGGTGATTTTGCGCATACATGTACATGTATGCAATTACAGTGTATCTCATCAGACTTTCCCTAAGAAGACTACTTGTAGTCTAGTGCACAAATGACAAAATTAGAATTAAATCTCAATAATAATCAAAGTTTAGATAAGGCTCAAGTTACAGTATGTCATGTGGCCCTGATCAAACCTGATGGTAAAATATTTCAAGCTTGGGCACTCTGTACTATGTATGTTTTGTCTACCTAATCCAGTCAATATCGTTATTGTAAGCAGATATTATTATTTTCCAGGCGGTGTATGGTGTTTTAAGTGGGTTGGAGGGACTTGACGCACACATCAATGAAACCATGGCATGACCATGTAAAACAAGCTGTTGAGGCCCATGCTGGAGCTCACTCTGTTTAACGATGTGAGTGTAGAACACTGCCCATGGTTGATGATTATCAGCCATTGCATAGCTGTGTGAATAAAATATTGCTGTTGAAATGGCCAGTTTTGGGGCATTACTGTAAATTGACTGAGCTCCTGATTCAGAATACTTGTACACCAAAACACGACACCTACATGTAGACTGTGAGCTGTCTCTTATTTTTCTTTTAGTTAGTCAATTAAGTCAAGTGAGCATGCACGCACACGCACAAGAGGCACGTGGATTGAGTGCATCAGCCCAAGGAAAGAAAAAATAAGAGACTACACTATCTACTTACTAAAAACACGACACCTGACACTCAGGCGCCGTACCAATAGCATTGCTTGGGTTGTGAGTGATGAAGCTTTTGTTTCAACGACCTGTCATTTGTCAGTTAATGAGAAATCTGAGATCACAACACATGGAAACTTTGTAAACAATGTCTTCCTGTGATGTTGATGTCTCAAAACGTGTTTGCAGTAGGAAAGAGCAAGGGTTGACTGGCCACACAACCTCTACCAGTGTGAAACATTTGAAAACCTTACATGTATATATTTTCTTTTAACAAGTTTTTCTCATGTAAAATGGAGATGGTAGGCCTGTACAACTTTTACGTCATGCTTTTAAATGCCATTTGCCACCTATATATGTTCTTAACGGGTATACATTGATTTGGTGTAGGAGGATTTTAGTGTCGTGAAAAGTACGCTTAAAATAAAAGCCGTGTGCAATTGACTAGAGGTCAACTGTGTTACGTCTGTAATGTGTTTCTGTGATTTTGTTCTTTTAGAAATTGACCTCTTATAACCTTATTTTGCGGTTAGTGGGTTGTTGCAGTTACATGTAGTGGGTTGTTTCTCACTGCGAAACGGCAGAAAACCGGATGTTGACACACTATGACTTCGTGGGAAAAACATTTGATACTGCCAGTGTGGCACCCAGGGTTACATGACATTGCATGTGTCGAAAGAAGGCGGAGGTGTGATTTGATTCATATGTCAAGTGCAGTCGCGTTTTTGGTAAGACGACTGTGCAGTCTCTTATTTTTTCTTTCCTCGGGTTGACACTCTTGATCCACACGCCTCAAGGGTTTGCTGCTCGCGCGCGAGTGCTCGCTCGACTCAACTAACAAAAAGAAAAGTAAGAGACATCTTACAGTCTACAGGACACCTAGCCAGCTATGTTTTCCAGGGGTGCTTACCATTTACATGGAAAAACCAGAAATCCTGGTTGGGAAATCAAATGGTACATGTATGCATCATTTCATTTGGAATGTTTGAGAAATTATGGGTTGCTGGGCCTGGTGATATAATTTTTTCCACTCTTTTATTTTTTCCCACTGATGTGGGTTGTATTTTTACTTTTTCCTTCTTTCACAAGGTGAAGTTAAGTCATTTATTTTAATTTTAATGCATGAAATTCCCAACTGGATGGGTCCTGTAAATGGTAAGCACCCATGAACACCAAGTGATAGCCAGAAAATGACTGAGAAATTCTTGGCTTGCACTGTCGTCATATAATGTCATATCAAAATTCAGAAGCATTAAAAAGCCGATTTCAATTCCAAAATGTTTATGGAATTGTAGAGAGTTTAAAACTACACTAACACATCTGGGCCAAATTTTGAAGTGCCAGAGCATTCTGTTCAAGAGTTATATAGGCAAACAGTATTAGACATTTAAAACTTAAAACTTTAAAGTCATAATTATGCAAAAAATCTCATCATAAAACTAAAGGATTGGATTTGCTATACATGTACATTGTAAGTTACATTATATCAGCTTATAAGCATATATAATGCTAATTAAAAATAACTTTCAACTGGTTCAGTTTGGTTTGTTTTCACAGCTTATTTGAAATAGCGTGACGAATTGCGTGATACATTTAAAACCTTCACAAATCAGAAGCAAAACATTGTTAAAACCCGAAACTTTTTGTAAGGATTGTAACATGTTAGAAACAGCTTTGTAGAATGTAAAGTTTATATTTTTGAATTTGTATGACATCATGTACACTGTACAAGCCAAAAATATAATTCAGTGCTGTATGCTTAATGCTTATTGTGCAATAATATTGCCGTTGATTCTTCTCAGTTGCCTGAACAGTGTATTTGCAGAAACTGTATTCTCTGCTTTGCCACAATTGGTGTTCTTCGCACCAGTTTCACAAACAATCAGAAGTAAAACCACAACCAATAATTGGTTGTCACAATTATTGTGACTTGCTCGCACAGTTTTCCCGCCCTGTGTGCCAGCTGCATGTACAGGTATATTTGGTTCAGATTTTTTATTGTTTTATTGGATTGTCTGTATCTGTTATGATTGGCCAGAATAATAACATTTACTTTGGTTTTGGTTTTACAACGCTCAGTATTGAAAAATGCACTACCAAGAATTTGTCAACTGACTGAATTGTACCTGTGAATAAAAAACTGAAAATGAATAAGGTCAACAGTTTTCTTGGAGGTTGGACCATTCTAGGGAAATAGGAAAAGGTGTTATTGTCTTACATTAGCTGCGGTCACACTTGTCTAGAGCCCTTCCCCAAAGCTCCCCATGGGGAAATAGCTTGGTTAGTCTTGCTCTGGGTTTTCATCGATTTCATGTTTGCAGACACGCAGAAAAATTACCCAAGGGGATTAAGAAACACTTGCATCGGATTTGGTGGGAAACACTGATTAATAATCATAAATATAAGCACGACTGCACAGACTGCACATGTTTTCTAATCTTTGGTTGTATCACTTTTTCGTGATTGGTTGAGCCGCTTTGGGTTCTTGTTAACCCATAGGACTTACCTCTGGAACTTTCATTGGCAATTCTTTTGTTCTTTTTGACGTATCTGTTGTAGTTAATTTTTTATCTCAGGTAATTTTTATTTTTCCATTGTTTTTGGGTATGGTAATATATGCTAATGAATTTGAAACAAAGGAAAAACAAAAATTACCTGAGATAAAAAATTAACTGCAACATATCCATGGAAATTTCTTGAGGGCAATAATTTCACTCTGGGGAAATCGGTCATACAGAAAGTGCTCTTGCCCACGGGTTAAAAGGCTAGTGTGACCGCAGCTATTGTTTATAAATAAGCTTCCTGGCCTGTGATAAAGTCGTTACCCTACTTCAGGAATACCATTATCCCACCAGCCATACAACGATCCATTTCTTTTACTTTTTTTATTGCACTTACATGTATAACACTACATTTTAAATACAAGACATTGCATGTACATGCACAATACGTGCATAACCTACTCTTGCAAAGTAAATGAAAGATACTTAACTTAATGCATTATGCTCACTATTAAAATCTAATTGTTTATGTGTATTCTTATCATAAATGCAGTATTTCTATAACAACATAACATTACATGTTGTTAGGAAGGTTACACAAAATGCTTATATACTTACACCACTATGTTACTGTATAAAAATGACTAAATTAAAAATCAGCCAACACAAATTTAGGAAAACACATCAAAACCTTTTTCTTTATTTTTCCTTTTTCTTTTTTTTTTTTTTGTTATGTTCTCCATATGTATTTCTCGTTGTCTCTTGGACACTCTTATTTGTCTGTTGGACACTCTTTATTTGTCTCTTGGACACTCTTTATTTGTCTCTTGGACACTCTTTATTTGTCTCTTGGACACTCTTTATTTGTCTCTTGGACACTGTTTATTTGTCTCTTGGACACTCTTTATTTGTCTCTTGGACAGTTTTATTTGTCTCTTAGACACTCTTTATTTGTCTCTTAGACACTCTTTATTTGTCTCTTAGACACTCTTTATTTGTCTCTTAGACACTCTTTATTTGTCTCTCGGACACTCTTTATTTGTCTCTTAGACTCTTTATTTGTCTCTTAGACACTCTTTATTTGTCTCTCGGACACTCTATTTGTCTCTTAGACACTCTTTATTTGTCTCTTGGACAGTTTTATTTGTCTCTTAGACACTCTTTATTTGTCTCTTAGACACTCTTTATTTGTCTCTTAGACACTCTTTATTTGTCTCTTAGACACTCTTTATTTGTCTCTTGGACACTCTTTATTTGTCTCTTGGACACTCTTTATTTGTCTCTTGGACACTCTTTATTTGTCTCTTGGACACTCTTTATTTGTCTCTTGGACACTCTTTATTTGTCTCTTGGACACTCTTTATTTGTCTCTTGGACAGTTTTATTTGTCTCTTAGACACTCTTTATTTGTCTCTTAGACACTCTTTATTTGTCTCTTAGACACTCTTTATTTGTCTCTTAGACACTCTTTATTTGTCTCTTAGACACTCTTTATTTGTCTCTTAGACACTCTTTATTTGTCTCTTAGACACTCTTTATTTGTCTCTTAGACACTCTTTATTTGTCTCTTAGACACTCTTTATTTGTCTCTTGGACACTCTTTATTTGTCTCTTGGACACTCTTTATTTGTCTCTTGGACACTCTTTATTTGTCTCTTGGACACTCTTTATTTGTCTCTTGGACACTCTTTATTTGTCTCTTGGACACTCTTTATTTGTCTCTTGGACAGTTTTATTTGTCTCTTAGACACTCTTTATTTGTCTCTTAGACACTCTTTATTTGTCTCTTAGACACTCTTTATTTGTCTCTCGGACACTCTTTATTTGTCTCTCGGACACTCTTTATTTGTCTCTTAGACACTCTTTATTTGTCTCTTAGACACTCTTTATTTGTCTCTTAGACACTCTTTATTTGTCTCTTAGACAGTTTTTATTTGTCTCTTAGACACTCTTTATTTGTCTCTTAGACACTCTTTATTTGTCTCTTAGACACTCTTTTTTTGTCTCTCGGACACTCTTTATTTGTCTCTCGGACACTCTTTATTTGTCTCTTGGACACTCTTTATTTGTCTCTTAGACAGTTTTTATTTGTCTCTTAGACACTCTTTATTTGTCTCTTAGACACTCTTTATTTATCTCTTAGACACTCTATTTGTCTCAGTCCTTGTTTATTTGTCTCTCAGATATTGTTTTTTTTTTATCTTAGACCTTCCTTTTTCGTCTCTTGGACTTTCTTGGCATTTTTTATACTGTATCGAAACACCTTCAGTTTTACTGTTTTGTGTTTCTTTTCTTTTCTTTTTTTTTTTCTAATATCTCATTTTTCATTTTGATTTTGGTGTTTTCCCTAGTTTTCATTTTTTTGTGTGTTGTTGTTTTAAAATCAAACCTTACAACCTTAAGAATTGGGTCGTGCCACACATTTTCCTGAAGAAGCGTTATACTAATTACAGATAGAAATATAACATTCAAATATCAATAAAAAAGAAAACAGACTGAGCGACAAACGCCGAACAGCCTCGCTACGAGAAAAAGGGGCTCTCCTTAAAGTGCTGAACCACGTCAGCAACTTTTTTTCTTCAGAGACATGCTGCTTGCACCATCCGACACTAAATTCGCTTGATGGTAGGCCAGATTGTATCGTTCCTCTTACATGGTCACAAAACTCTTCCTGAAAAGAGGTTAATAGTGACATTGAATACAGTTTGCTCAAATTCCTTTAGAAAAAATAAATATAAAAAACGCGAATTGAGGCTGGTTTTCACTAGCGACATGGGCATAAGCATAACCACAAACAAGTCAAGAGGGCATAACGATAGAATTTGAATGAAATGTTATTGTACATTTCTAAAGAAGAGAAAATTATTGTTGAACCACCAACCATCAGTTGATACCCACATGATTGCTTAGCTAAACCGATTACAGCTTCATTTTATAGAACTTGCACTGACACATGAAAATTTAATTTTAAGGGCATTTAATTTGGTTCCGCTTTCGGTTTTCGATTTCAAACTGGGCAAAAATCACGTTACTTGTAAGCCAATTAGATTAAACAAGGAGGCGTATTTTAATGGCAGGTCATTTTCTGGGAATTTTGACAATATGAAATTTACAATTTACGAAACCAAAGCAGATATTAATTTAAAACATCTCGCTGTTAACTTACCCAACTTCCCAGTTTCAACATCCGAATGCAGAGCTCATCAGCCAAGGTAGAAAGTAGCTTAGTCAGTACTTCCGGCTTCCAGCGATGTTCTTCATTCGCCAAAGCTACGGCAACGATTTCTCCGGAGATGACAACAAGAAGAGTCAGTTTACTCCATGGGTCAGACAGTTGCAATTCACTTTCCTCTTCAAAATCGACGAGCACTTGCTCCATACCTTTTCTCGATTCCATCAATGATCTAATCGCGTCACTGACATCAAATCCATCTCCAACTACCCCCGTCATAAGCGTCGACATATATCGAGCTACCTTCTCCACGGAGGCAGAACGACAGCTCGGTTGCCATCCGTGCTTCTTCCTTGCACAGAAATCAAGAAGGATTGTGAGATCCCTCTTGGTTTCGAATTTCGTCAAGATTTTGGCGAGATCAAATCTTCTTACTTCACTCAAACCTTCCTTCAAAAAACGTACGTCCTTCCATGAAATCTCCCCAGCATTTTCTAATGAGTGCAGTATATTTAAAGCTCCAGCGTCTCCGTTCTTAATTATCTCGTTGTAGTAATAACTGAGCTCTTTTTGCTGATCTTTTTCCAGCTTGTAAACAATCGTTTGGAGTAGAACAGACCTGTAAGCCTGTTTAAGTTCCTTGGTGATGGGGTTAAAATGTTTTGATGACATGATGGTGGGTGTCATCTGATGGCGGTGAGACAAAGAGCAAATGATTTCTGCATACAGATCTTAATATACCCTAGAATTTCAACCAACACCAAAATAGGGCAATGTATGTCGAGAATAACCGGGGCAACAGTCAAGCCTGGGTGGGCCTGTCCCCTTCCACCCCAATAATTGGCTCGGACTCGAATCAACAGCGCCAGCGGGCGCTTTGCCTGTTTTCTTTCGCTTTGTCTCGGTTCAAGCGTGATATTTAATTCATTCCATTTCGCTTCGCTTCGCTGTTGAAATCGGAGTTTAAGTGTGATATTTATTCAATTCGATTTTGTCTCTTTAGGGACGGACCATTAGATTTTTTTTGACGGGGGGGGGGGGGGGGGGGGGGGGGGAGGGGGAGGCAATTTTTTGGTGCAGGATATTTTTTTCTACGCTTGAGACTGTGCAGGATTTTTCTTTTTGCCATGATTTGCTTGCAGGACATTTTTTTGCGAGTCTGTATATTTTAAAGTGCCCCTATGATCAAATTTTTTATTTTCATTTTTTTTTTTTTACATTTTCGTGTACTATTAGACTTTCTTACACATCTTGCCAATTTTCAATCCATTACGAACATCAGAAGTCATTATATTTTAACATTTATTTCCGAGAATTTACGGCCGCCATTAATCAACCTTGTTTCAAGGCTTGGTTGCGAATGGGAGAAAGTGACGTCAAAGACTCAAACATACCTCACGGGTTGAAATTATAATAACAATATTATAAGTATTGAAAATCACGCGAAAAGCAACAAAAACTTTGGACTTGTTCTTCGTGCAATTTTCTATGCTGATTTCTATGCTGGTTGTTATTATAAGTTCATTTCCCAGTCCGTGATTTAATTTAGGTTCACAGGATCTGCTGGTAATAAGATGGCTGATACAGTTCTGGCAACCCGGTTGATGGGCCATCACTGGGGTACGCATGCTCCAGGTTATCTGACCGGAGGACATCCTACAGTGGCTCAAGGGGTTGTGCAGCGCAAATTGTGTTTTCATTGGTCCAATAACAACACTGTCGTTGGTCTTCTGTCATACGCGTTCGTAGCTGTGGTGCTTTCTATGTCTATGAGTTGTCCAAACCACTTGCTTGCAGCCTACGCTACTGCGGTAACAAAACGCAGGGTAGCGTTATTCACTCTATGTAATTTATCACCTTATGTATACCACGCAACAAAGGGGTGTTATTTTTTGGTGTCCATGTTGTGCTCTTCCATTCGTTTTCCCACCAAAACATCATTGTGTTGATGAGCATTTTATTTCTTGTTTTTCAGCTCCAATCCCATCTGGTAAGCTATAAACGAGCTCATACCTTAGTCAATATATATTGTTTGCTCCTTATATTATCTAAGGTATCATCTAAGGTATAAGTATCTAAGGGGAACAGGTTAATTTGGAAAATAGCACCCACGAGCTTCAAAATTAGAATTTGAGACAGCAGGAGTTAGCTGTATTCCTGATAACCAACTCTCATCCAATCAACATAAACAGAACACCACTACACATTGTACTGGACTCAGGTCCACAACAGTACTATACAACCACTTTCACACCAATTTTCCATCTGACAATAATTAATGAAGAGAGGTGGGGTGGAGGGATCGGAGTGCCTGAGGGTCTTTTGGTGCCCAGTCCCATGTTACAGCGACCCACAGCTCAAAACCTAGTACCAGTTCCCATTTATTTTATTTTAGGAAGACAGGAAACTTAGTGTAAGTTTAATGAAAGAGAATGGGAACGAGAATGTCTCAAATTTCTGGGCCATCTCTCCTTCCCCCGTCGCTAAAATTTTGCGGTGCACCCTCCCAAAGCTTCGCGAGGTTCTGCGAGACATGTATTTCTAGTAAGATATTTATTATATCTCTAAATCGGAGATAAAGGAAAACCTTTCAAGTCAAAAGATGGACGGCTTCATTTGACTGACGCACATCACAAGAAAGCAAAGAGCAAATCAGTTTTATTGGCTTTCAAAAATAGTGTGATCGGTCCTCGATTCGGCGTGAACTTGCGTGGGTCTTGAATGAAAACCATGAAAACGAATTAATTTATCCTTCCATGTGTTCGATAGGACGACGGAAACCTGACACAAGGTAGTTTTCTTTGAAAAAAATTTTAGTTACTGGCGAAGACAAGTGAGTGAAAGAAGAATGAAAACGCCGCGATAAAATCGCCAAAACAAACGTGTTTGTCAAACTGGAAAATGTGGCTGTGGCAGCATTTCGGTCTACAGCGGTGAACGAAGAAACTCTCAAACTTCAAAAAGGATACTGAAAATATCTCATCGAATACTGCAAGCTGTTTTTGGCTTTTCGTTGTGCTTAAGTGGCTTCATGCCGAAACTCATGGATGAGTTTGAATTTCAATCGCACCTGACAAATTTTCAGCGTGAGTTGCTGCAAGAGCTGAGCGTATTTGCGAATACGCAAAAATTGTTTTCAGGGAATCCACTGCAAGGACAAAAATTTCGCTGAGGAATCAAGGTACACTTTTAGCGTAATTCTGTAGCCTCAAGTTTGTTCTTCTTAGAGCCACTGCCACAAACGATAACTCTGAACTTAAGTTTTATATAACTTGACAAGAACTTGATCAAACTAAGCTAGCTTAACAGTTTACCGATGGAAGCCGTTTCAAGTTGTTTTGCAGCTTTATGTTTTTCATAGAGAACTTTTCTGACAAAGAAAGGTACTCTTTTTTCAATGCTGAATTAAATCGTCAAAGTTAAACGAATTTGCCAAGTTACTCGAGTTTTTACAACTTACAGCCTAAAAGCTAAATACCAAAACAATAAGCATGTAAGCTTTTATATACTCAAGAAAATTGTCAATGCTTTTTGATTCGTGGCTAATCAGTTTTTTGCTAAAGTTATAGCTAATTTCATCGAAGAGAGTTTTTGTAACCTGACATGTTAACCCATTTAGCTCCAAACGTTTTCTCTGGATAACTTTTAATGTAGAAAACAACTTTTGTTAGCGGATACTAGACTGATGCTGGGACTCTTAAATTTTGCGGTCCGTACTGTAAAATACGGACCGGAAAATTGACCAATCATAGCGCGCGTATTAACTGAGAGATATAATAAAATACATTATGTAAGTTTTATACTAATTTGATATTATAAAAGGAAAGTTAGTTAAACGGCCGCTCAAAAATGTTCGGTGCGGCTACACGGAAACTGGAGGGAAACACCTTACATGTAAAGTTCCACTGGAGTTATGTCGTAACCAAAACTTTAATTCGAATATTTGAATAAACAACTACAACAGAAAAAAACACACAAATCGACTGTAATAAATGGTAACGTTTACATAATTGAACGCATGAATGAAGTTACTTGATTGTTTTACGGATCATCCTTGCTAGTCACCTTATGTATACCACTCAGTCAACAAAACCAAGGGGTGTTATTATTTTGTGTCCAAACCACACACACTTTATTACAATACTTTACAAAAAAAACACATTTTTACAATATAGAATTATAAACAACAAGAGGCCACCCGTAGCCTATACTCGTACCGGTAATGTACGTTACTCGCGGGGAACACTTACGTAACACAACAACAAGCAAATAAAACCAAAATTAGTTTCGCTTCTACTTGCATGCGCGTATTCTCGTACCCAGAAATGTCCCAGATCTAATGCGATGCATAAAATAAGAGACGAAAACAAAAAGAATAAAATGAAAAACGGAGAGCAAACTTTACCTCGTTGCCGTATCCGTCACGAGTAAACAGCAACAAACAATGAAACCCAAATTTGTTTCGCTTTTGCTTGCAAAACGACGCCGATTACACCGAATCCCAAGTACCGTGGGATCAAAATTTCTTGCAGTGCATGCGTGCGTATTCTCGTATCCAGATCTAACGCAATGCACAAAAGTAGATACGAAAACACGGTGGAAAACAAGGAGAAAAACGCAGGGAAATCCTTAACTCGTTGCCGTACCGGCACGAGTAAAAAATACGTAATATTACCCAGAATAACTAAAAACCCAATCAAGCTGAGTAACAAAAAGTAATATTTATAAATGGGACATATTGTTTGGCAATAAAGGTAATGGTAAATGTATTAAAGAAATAAAAAACGCGCCGAGTGCATTATTGAGTTTTATAAAATATTTTATAAAATATTTGAGATAGTACGCGCGCTGTCGTTGGTCTATAGGTGTGTTTAGATGAGAGTATGTAAGCACGGTTGTGACGTCACGCTCTCTGTGTTTCCCGGCACAATTTGAAAACAAAGCTTTCGCAAGACTCGTGAAGTAATTTCAAGTACAAATATTAAGGAAATGGAGAAAGATTTGCCAAATTTTGATTTGGGGTTTGGCTATCTGTTTCCCCCTGAGCCCGAGGCAAAAAAGCAAAAGAAAGAAGAATCACAGCGCTTTGCCTGCCTCGATGATTGTGAGCTAGACGACCTCGTCGAGGGAGCTCAAGCGAAGACGACAAAATATGCAACAAAATACGCAGTAAACGTTTTTCAAGGTAATTTTTGCATTAAAGTACTACAATAAAATTCTCTATCAGACATCTTTATTAAAAAATGTACACAAAAACGCACACCAAACTAATATGATACAGACTGTAAATGTTTCAAATCAAACTTTGCACGGCCCATCGGTTGCCGTGTTTTGGCTGTCAAATTGGAAAAAATGTATTTTCTCTGAGACTTTCTCAGCTTAAAAATCTACTATTACATTGGCAATGACAGTCGTGAACTTTTTAACTGGCTCGTCGCTCTGCGACGAGTCAGTTCTTAAAATACCCTTTTTTTTTTTTTTTTTAACTGGCTCGTCGCTCTGCGACGAGTCAGTTCTTAAAATACCTTTTTTTTTTTTTTTTTTTTTTCTGTCGTGTCACCTGCCCCGGGAATCGCTTTTGCTGCGGCCAACACCGTACCTAGTTTACTTCCGGTTTTCAGAAATGGCGTAATCAGTGATGTCAGCAACTATAATTCAAATATTTACCGTTCTAATTTCGACGGAATTGTTAAAAATTACATCTCTGTGATTTTCGGATGCGATCTATTTCTGGTAAAAGGAAAGCGGGTTGAATTTTTCTAACCAAATCAATTGTCAAACAGTCGAGTTTAGACACAGGCTTCCCAAGCTACATACGTGGTGTATGCGACAGCTTGTGTACACAGAGAAATGTATGGGAAAATCACGGATTCTCTAAAATTGGGTAAATAACTATCTATTTTGAAATAAAGTTTACCTACCTCAAATGTGTCGCTTACTTGTGTCTTGTACTGAATTTGAAGCCATTCCGACGCCATTTAGCGAAGTTATTCGAAGTCGTTGTCTCTCCTTCTAAAAAGAAGGAAAGGCAGACCACTGCATCGATCGCTGGCCAGCGGTCACTCCACAAATCGCTCTCTCCTCAAAAGGAAAAGTCCCGAATCGCAATAAAACCAACAGTTTCATAGAGCCCAATAAATTTCACTCCACATACGTGCGCTTCGGCGGTCGAAAGACTCGTAAAGAACGAGATATTTTGCTTTAAATTCGCCTATTCGGCTTTCCAGATATGCTTGTGATGGACCTGGCGCCAACGGTCGTTACTCGACGACAAGTATCTGGTTTCATCCTCAACTCTGATTGGTCCATTTGAACCAAGTCACGCGCTGACAACATGACCCTCCACCGGAGGGAAAGGTACATTTGTCACGAATCAAGTGTCACACTAGGGCTCCCAAGGGATGTTTTCTGAAAGCTGTATTGTTCGCAATAGCCAATCACAGCCATGTTTACATATTCAAATTTGTATTGAGTAGTTTCCCCTTAGCATAACAGTTGAAATTCACTGAACTCCATCGTTGTGTTGGCTCGATATGTTTTCTTAAATATGTCTTCGGCTTTGCGGGAGAAGAACGATCGTGACTTGCCACAGAACTCTCTAAACGTAAACAGAGCAAGAGGGTCGCCTGTGTCTGAAAAAGACGATGCACTTTATGCGAAATGGAAGCTTTGGCTGATTTCTCATTACCAGTTTAAGTACGAATCGACAACGGCCATCAGAAGAATAGTTGAACATTCGACGAGCGTCGATCAAAAACTACATTTTGTATGATTGCGGCTTCAGCCCATTTTGGATGCAAATGCGTGCAGAGAACTAATGCGATGGAGCGAACTTATTGTGATAATTCAAGGAAATTTTTCGAATAAAGTTGAGTGAAACTCTTGAATGCTCGCGAATATCTTGCTTTATTTTGCACGTGGAGGAGTCAGATTTATCTTTACGCGGGTTTTCCCCAACATATGTAAACATGGCTGTGATTGGCTATTGCGAACAATACAGCTTTCAGAAAACATCCCTTGGGAGCCCTAGTGTGACACTTGATTCGTGACAAATGTACCTTTCCCTCCGGTGGAGGGTCATGTTGTCAGCGCGTGACTTGGTTCAAATGGACCAATCAAAGTTGAGGATGAAACCAGATACTTGTCGTTGAGTAACGACCGTTGGCGCCAGGTCCATCACAAGCATATCTGGAAAGCCGAATAGGCGAATTTAAAGCAAAATATCTCGTTCTTTACGAGTCTTTCGACCGCCGAAGCGCACGTATGTGGAGTGAAATTTATTGGGCTCTATGAAACTGTTGGTTTTATTGCGATTCGGGACTTTTCCTTTTGAGGAGAGAGCGATTTGTGGAGTGACCTCTGGCCAGCGATCGATGCAGTGGTCTGCCTTTCCTTCTTTTTAGAAGGAGAGACAACGACTTCGAATAACTTCGCTAAATGGCGTCGGAATGGCTTCAAATTCAGTACAAGACACAAGTAAGCGACACATTTGAGGTAGGTAAACTTTATTTCAAAATAGATAGTTATTTACCCAATTTTAGAGAATCCGTGATTTTCCCATACATTTCTCTGTATACACAAGCTGTCGCATACACCACGTATGTAGCTTGGGAAGCCTGTGGTTTAGATCGAATAAATCGTTGAATATAACACGTCCCGCACGTCACAGA
>JAJLRJ010000003.1:27933352-28045852 GCA_024195265.1 Dendrophyllia cribrosa | reverse complement strand
TATTCTGAAAAACTAACCAAAATTAACAATAGCCTGGGCTGCTGGGAATACCGGCGACTGAGCTTACTCGGAAAGATTACAGTATTAAAGAGTCTGATAGCCTCTCAACTTGTTTACATCTTGTCGCCCTTACCAACAAATCATCGCGTTTTAAAAGAAATCAACAATATATTCTTTAAGTTTTTATGGGATGGTAGGGGGGACAAGATCAAACGAGATGTTATTATAGGCAATTATTCAGATGGTAAATTAAAGATGATCGACTTGTATTCCTTTAACAAAGCACTAAAATCTACCTGGGTAAAAAAATACCTTGATCCAGAGAACCATGGTAAGTGGAAATATTTTTTTGACTATGAATTGCACAAATTTGGCGGCCAGGCCGTTTTCAGAGGAAACCTTAACAAAGACGACATGTCTAAATTTACAACTAGTATCTCGGACAAATTTTTGGCCGAAATTTTGAATATTTGGTCGGAAATAAGTTATGATTCGGACGTGAACTCGATTGACCACTTTCTATCAACGAGCTTATGGTATAATTCCTTGATAAGAATCGGAAATAGACCTGTATATTACAAGTATTGGTTTTCTAAAGGTGTCCAAAATGTCGCGCATATAATGAAAGATTCCAACACCTACCTCTCACTCCAAGAATTAAAAGATCGTTTCAATATTCAAACAAATTTTCTTACTTTCCATAGTCTAATATCTGTAGTGAAAGCTTTAGAGAAAACAAACAAAGATCGTCTTTTAGATAGGAACACCAAGTTCGAAAGTTTTCTTGAACGCTTTGTAAAGTCTAATAAGGCAAATAGGGTAGTCTATGAAAAACTTATTGATCTAAAGCAGCAACCCCCTTACCGTAGTCAAAACAAATGGTGTGCGGATTGCGAGGTAGAAAATATGGAAACAATTGATTGGGAGTCAGTATACCAACTGTCTTTCAACTGTACCAAAATAACTAAACTAAATACTTTTCAATTCAAACTACTTCATAGAAGACTGGCAACAAATGATTTCTTGAAGAAAATAGGAATAAAAGAGAATGACATGTGTACTTTCTGTAGAAGTGAGGTGGAGAGCCTAATCCACCTTTTCTGGTCTTGCAATGTGACGTCACGCTTTTGGCAAAGTTTTAAGCAATGGCTCATCACTGACAAAGGCATCGCAGACATAGAGACTATTAACTTTACTTCAACCATAATATTAGGCTTAAATACTAAAGTTTTTAAGAAAAACCAACTGGATGTCTATTTTTTGATTGCGCGTTATTTTATTTGGATCTGTAGAACACAGGGCAAGGACCTAAACTTTCAGAATTTCACGAACTTTGTAAGTTTTTTTCTCTGATTGCCAACTTGTCTCCTATGCCTCGTTTCTATTTTCTATTAGCTTAATATGAAGAAAGTTTAGCCCTAGTAGTATTTCCCTAAAGACATAACTCATTAATCAAGTATACAAAATGTAAGTAATGTAGCAACTTGATGTAACGTGAAGTATTGTTAGTAAGTTGATGCATTGTATTATATTGTAAGTATGGTACTGTAATTAATCGTAAGTAATGGAATGTAACATGTATTGTAAGTTAGTAATGTATGTGTTGAAATAAACGAGTATTTATGGAAAAAAAAAATAAAAAAAAAAGTAATGTTTAAAACACGAACAGCAGTGTTTTATCAAGTTTAAAAATTCGAGCTCGAAGCGCGAGAATTTTTAGACTTGATAAAACACGTGCTGTGAGTGTTTTGAACGGCTTCAAACACGAACCGCCAAAAGCGTGTCCCTACGGAGATCAGTGGATATTAGCATACGAGAAAAACAAGTAGACTGATTAGCATACAGCACATGTGCCACACTGGCTTCGACGAGGTGACCATGGCTTCCCGGCAACTGTCGAAAGTTTTGGGATTTTAAAGTTCTGAGGAAAAAAATAATCCATGAAAAATGCTATACCAAAGTTGACAGGTACGGTGGATAATATGTCTAACAATATTTTTTCATTGGCATTGAACGAGTAGAAATAAGCAGCTAGCATCTCTGAACCACTCGCTTTCCTACCAATTTACACGTGGGCGCTGGTGTCATTCAAATAACGGCTTACTTGCTAAACTGTTGGTTGCTTATTTTGTTGGAGAAGATTCCATATAGAATGTATGGCAAAAGGCTACATATCGTAAAACAGTACTGAAAAAAAAAATTAAAGTCACCATTTGTTGTACTAAGAATCCTGAATAATTACTACGAACATTAGTATTTTTAAAAAAAGATTACTAATAAGGAAAAGAAACCTATTGTCTTTTACCTTTATTAGTATTCTTTATATAAGAATACTAATGAGAGTAACTTTTTTATATAAAGAATGCTAATGAGGTAAAAAACAATCAGCCCCGCACTCCCCTTGGGACTGAAAACAAATCCGCCACCAGGCTTTTCAGAATGACCATGGATTACCAGGTATAAAGGTCCACGCACGTAATGGATTTACGTCGTGTGATAGGTTAATATGCTTATGAATTATTAATGAGTGTTTAAATAAGCTATAAGTCTGCAAGATGTTTAGTTTAATTTTATTTTTGAAATTACTGAGTTGGAAGTGTTTTATACTTTCGTCTAATTGATTCCAAACTTTTGCACCTGCAAAGCGGATGTTGAATTTTCCATAGTTTGTTTTGATTGAATTAATTAAATAAGTTGATTTGGAAGTAAGCCGGGTATTGTATGAATGTCTTGATGATACTGTCTGGAAATAGTTATTAAAAGATGTTGGAAGTAAATTGTCCATGTTTTGCTCTTCCGTTCCTTTTTCCACCAAAAGATCATTGTCTTGATGAATATTTCATTTCTTGTTTTTTCAGCTCCAAGCCCATCTGTTAAGCTATAAACGAGCTCATCCTTTTATCTAATTTTCACTTTATTTCCTTTATCGTTCTTGTGGTTTCTGTTGTCCTTTAAACTGACCGCATTTTATCTCACTTCTGTTAAATACAAATCATTAACACTTAACCATTATTATTCAGTACACGGACATACAAACAAATTATATAATCCCGTCAAGGCCTTCTTAAAGTTCAATGAGTAATGTTGTGGCCAGAAAAAGTTTAATTTGAAATGTTTATAAATAAACAACTGCAAGAGATGAACGATGTCGACAATAGTGAATAGTAACGTTTGCACAACTGAAGGAATGAAGTCACTCGATTGTTTTTCTGATGATCCTTACTCAGTATGTGGCTTTTATAACAACTTTCGAATTTCTGGCTAACTTGGATCATTGTGCTTTTTCCAGGATGTCAAAGCTACAGAATTCTCAGTGAGGCTGACCGTGCACAAGGTTACAAAGGAATATTGTGAAATGCGAGCGTTGCTCATATTGCGTATATTGCGTATATTTCTTACTCAGTTTACAACATATTGCGTTGCGTTGCGTTGCGTTGCGTTGCGCAGTTTACAACAAGCCTTCCTAGAATGTCAAAGATACAGAAACCTCATTGAGGCTGGCCGTGCACAACGTTGCAAAGGAATTGTGAAATGCGACAGTTCTCTGACAAAAGCCTGGTATAGGTTCACAGGATCTGCTGGCAATAAGATGGCTGATGCAGTTGTGGCAACGCATCACTGTGGTACGCATGCGCCAGGTTATCTTACCGGAGGACATCCTACAGTGGCTTTAGGGGTTGTGCAACGCAAAGTGTGTTTTCATTGGTCCAATAACAACTGTCGTTGGTCTTCTGTTATACGCGTTCGTAACTGTGGTGCTTTCTATGTCTACGAGTTGTCCAAACCACCTGCTTGCAGCCTACGCTACTGCGGTGACAATAAACCAGGTAGTGTTATTTGTGACTTCAAAAGCACTCTCTATAAGTTTCCATCTTCTGTATACAACGCAACAAACAAGGGGTGTTATTATTTTCTTTTTTGTCCATGTTTTGCTTTACCTTTCGTTTTCCCACCAAAGGATCGTAATGTATTGATAAATATCTTATTTCTTGTTTTTCCACCAAAGAGTCATTGTATTTAGAAGTTATTCATCAAGGTCGAGCCGAATATGAGCTGATATATAACCAACGAGGCGCCGCGCCGAGTTGGTTATATATCAGCTCATATTCGGCGAGGCAGGGGTTGTGCAACGCAAAGTGTGTTTTCATTGGTCCAATAACAACTGTCGTTGGTTTTCTGTCATTCGTGTTCGTAGCTGTGGTGCTTTCTATGTCTATGAGTTGTCCAAACCACCTACTTGTAGTCTACGGTACTGCAGTACCGGTTTGCAAGGTACTTTTAATTGTTACTTTGAACGCACTCTATCTCTTACCATCTGAAGTATATATCGCAACAAAGCCAGGGGATATTATGTCCATGTTTTCCTCTTAACCTTTCGTCTTTCAATAAAGCGTGTGTAAACTTTAAGTAATGGTCCTAGTAAGAAATAGGCAACCCAACGGCAAGGAATGCAGAAAGGTGTTAATTGTGGTATTGTTGAATCGGTCCACCTCATTGGCTAAAACATGAAAATCTACTATCACTTCATCAGGTAGCGCATTTATTTCTCTCTAATTTACTTATTGATTCCCTTTTAGTGAAAACTATTCTGAGTTTTAATGCAGCAAAATTTCTATGTGGGAAACATGGAAAATTACAAACCTTTCTTGGCCATTGTTTTGGAGTCTCATGATTGGATAAAACTGATCTTGTAACACAAAAGAAATATCACTTTAAAATAAAGTTTCAGTACATTTTATTTCAAAAACGTGTTGTCCATAGGTTGATGCATTCTCAGTTAGAAAATCTAAACAGTCGTATGTGGGGAAAGCGAAATGCCACAGAACAATAAAGGATTGCCCAGTTCTTACACGCATTGTTACTTAAACCATTTATTGTATTTTCTATTTTCGAACGCTTTTTCGTTTCCAAAAAACTGACCACATTTTGTCTTATCTGATTTGATTCATTAATTAGATAACGACCTTTATTTGTGCACGATAATAAATTAAGGCTTCGCTACTTGTGCTATCTTTTTGTAGCCAAGAAGCCATTATGAGCACTTAACCACTCCTTTTCAGTACATGAAGAAGAAAAAAAGTAAATCTTTAGTATATCTGGAACATTTTATTACGTTCTTCTTAAATTGATTCGTAAACTACAACAGAACAAAATATGTTAATTATAGTAAATAACAACGTTCTCATCAGTGAACTCATAAAACTTAATATAGTCATTGTTACTTTAATGAGTTTTTGATCAGTGGTTTAAACAAATGCAACTATCCTTATAGCTCATTGTTCTTTTCACAGAATGTAAAAGCTACAGGACTCTCAGTGAGGCTGACCGTGCACAAGGTTACAAAGGAATTGTGAAATGCGACAGTTCTCTGACAAAAGCCTGGTATAGGTTCACAGGATCTGCTGGCAATAAGATGGCTGATACAGTTGTGGCAACGCATCACTGTGGTACGCATGCACCAGGTTATCTGACAGGAGGACATCCTACAGTGGCTCAAGGGGTTGTGCAGCGCAAAGTGTGTTTTCATTGGTCCAATAACAACTGTCGTTGGTCTTCTGTCATTCGCGTTCGTAGCTGTGGTGCTTTCTATGTATATGAATTGTCCAAACCACCTACTTGTAGTCTACGGTACTGCGGTACCGGTTTGCAAGGTACTTTTATTTGTTACTTTGAACGCACTCTATCCCTTACCGCCTGAAGTCAAAATCGCAACAAAGCCAATGGATCTTATGTCCATGTTTTCCTCTTAACCTTTCGTCTTTCAATAAAGCGTGTGTAAACTTTAAACCATTTTATTGTATTTTCTATTTTCGAACGCTTTTTCGTTTCCTAAAAACTAACCACATTTTGTCTTATCCTATTTGATTCATTAATTAGATAACGACCTTTATTTGTGCACGATAATAAATTAAGGCTTCGCTGCTTGTGCTATCTTTTTGTAGCCAAGAAGCCATTTCTAAAAACATATAATGAGCACTTAGCACTCCTTTTCAGTACATGAAGAAGAAAAAAAGTAAATCTTTAGTATATCTGGAACATTTTATTACGTTCTTCTTAAATTGATTCGTAAACTACAACAGAACAAAATATGTTAATTATAGTAAATAACAACGTTCTCATCAGTGAACTCATAAAACTTAATATAGTCATTGTTAAGCCTGGTATAGGTTCACAGGATCTGCTGGCAATAAGATGGCTGATACAGTTGTGGCAACGCATCACTGTGGTACGCATGCGCCAGGTTATCTGACCGGAGGACATCCTACAGTAGCTCAAGGGGTTGTGCAGCGCAAAGTGTGTTTTCATTGGTCTAGTAACAACTGTCGTTGGTCTTCTATCATACGCGTTCGTAGCTGTGGTGCTTTCTATTTATATGAGTTGTCCAAACCACCTGCTTGTAGTTTGCGTTACTGTGGTGACCGGAAGTAAGGTAAAAGTTATACGTTTTACATGCAGCACTTCTCCATTTTCTATCTATATGGCAATCTTGCTAGGGTAGGTGAGGGGAGAGTAATAAAAGGTGCATGGTCTGGGTGGACTAAAATGTTATTAAGTAATGATCCGCATAAGGCTAGCGCTGAACGGCAATACACGATGGAATGTCAACTTTTTTCATTGTTACAACTAGAGATCTCATTGGCCTAGACTCAAAAACTGCTCAAAAGTCAAGGTGCATTTTGTCTATTTTTTTAAGGTTTGATGTAATTTGAGACCCAATCGCACAACATGCAAGTTAAAAGATATTGTATTTGGGGAACTTCATCAAAGAAGCAAAATTATAGCTATTGTCTTCTGATATTCTGAAGTTTACCATAGTTCTTATGTGGAGCATTTACTTAACATATTATGCAGGATCGATCCATGGTCGAGGGAGGATCCACCTCTTCCAGTTAGCTCAGTAAAAGAGCAACAGACTGTAATACGAAAGGTTGCGGGTTTCGAATCTTGGTCGAACCACTAACCAAGGTCTCTTAATAATTAGCTTTTTTCCAGCGCCTGATAAAGGGTAGTTTTGTCTCACGAAACAATTAGGTTTTTAGCTGTTCGAACAGCCTCTCAATGTGTTTAAATTTTGTTTAGCCCAATGACACCCAAACCGTCCGTTAGGAGCGACGGTACGGTCTTGTACCATATGTGACGTTGATCACTGCATACCACAAAAGATGTGACATCTATCCCTGCCCCGCGCCGTTAGCGCAGGATTTATCCAGTTCTTGGCACATTTTTGTTCATTTGTTTATAAAAAAATATACAAAACGTCTTCTAATGATGTACGTGTTGTTTTCTTGCAGTCCTGGACTTTTTATCGGAAAACGGTTGGGGAGCGTTTGAAACCTTATTTATGACATTGCACTAGCTTGTTCGAAAAGTTATGAAGGATAATTATACAGCTTTTGTTTTCATAATCATGCTCTGTAGTCGACATGCTCCTGTTCTTTGTTGTCGTTCTCTAGTTGTTTTATTCTGTAATGCCATAGCAAAAAAATGTTATATTGCAAAATGATAAATCAATGATGAAGGATTAATGGTTTTCATTGATCATATTAGCTGAATACAAATACGACATTAATGCTGAGGTATGATCATGTTTGGTGCAAGAGAATCTTGTAACGAATGAACATTACGAATGTAAGAGAATCTTGTTTGTGGCAAAGAACGTAAATAAAAATATTTTGATATGCTGCATTGTGTCGTCTTGTTAGTTTTACAATTTCCTTTCATTATCCAGAACATGAGATGGATTCATAATTATGATTCCAGAATGTGGATGATCGACAACTAATAGAATAAAAATAAAACGAATTAGGGATCATATTCTTCTTGTGTTCTTACCGTATTTCGTCGAATTCATACAAGAGATGTGTGCAACCCTTTATCTCCCCATAGTGCAAAAAATAAAAATTACATAAAAATCCCAAATTTATTGTTGTAAAATATTAAAATGGAGCTCAAGTGAGCCCATGGTCAATTGGCAAAAGTTGTTTTTACTCTAATTAGAGCACAAATAGAATAATTTTAAACAAAACTGTACTCTTATTTTTAGGTTCACTGATGAATTTGGCTTTTTAAAGTAACACTAAAAATGGTGAAAAAGCCCCCTTAAGGCCGGCACACACTAGAGGACATGTTGCGGGGACATGAAGCGGGGACATGTTGCAGCGACAGTTTTCCTCGTGTGACATCCCCGTTTTTGCGTAAACGTTATGTTGCGGGGACACAATATTATCCCCGCAACATGTTGCATGAAATTAACCTGGTTTGAATTCATGTGTCACGAAGCGGCGGGGACAAAATGAGCCCCATTTCGATGTCGCATCGTGTGCACTGCTCTTGCAAACTGTCCCCGCGCCATTGATTATCCCATGAGCCTTCAGTAGCAGGCGCCCTAGGTGATTTCTATGATTTTTATACTTCAATCCGCTTTGTGTGCACCAGCTTGCGTACTGTCCCTGCAACATGCGCCTATGCTGTGCACACGAAGGGGCTTGTCCCCGCTTTATGTTCCCGCAACATGTCTCCTAGTGTGTGCCGGCCTTTAATAAATACAAAGACTCTGAGGAAGTTCTTGTGCCCGGCACTTACAGAAAATTATATACACACTAGGGCTAGATTTCCACATGCCTAACATGAAATGAAGTGAAATCGAGCCCGACAAATTTTAGTGCTGTGAGAGCTTTGACCGAGTTAATTATTTCATGCTAGGGAGATAACTTTTTTTTTTAAGTACGGACAATTTCTTGTATTTAATGCCAATACAGTCAAACCTCTATAAAGTGGTCACCCTTGGGAATAGCCAACTGACCGCTTAATAGAGCTGTTCTAACATTTGTATGTAATATGGCAAAAATTTAACTAGAATGCGAAAATTTTTTCATATAATATATATATATTTTGCTAACAGCAACAGTTACACAAAATGTGATGCATAGAAATTTAGTAATTGCATGTTCAAGGAAGGTCGTGCCTGGCTATCCGATTTTATAATGTTGATCGTTAGGCAAGTCTTAGTTGTAAACCACATCATCAAAGGTTTTACCATCACATTCAACATGGAACGATAAAATCTGTTATGATTGTCTGTGATTGGAGTCTTCTGGCTTAATTTCGTGAAGAAAGTCACTGACTTAACTTTGTATAGTGCAAACTGCATGACTGAAATAAAGGTTCTTCCTGACTAAAAAACAAGGTGACCGTTCAATAGAGGTGAAATCCAATAAAATTCTCCTATTCGGAAATCTAAACGGTGACCGGGTCCGCTTAAAAGAGGCCAAGTTTACGGTAAATATGGGGAGTGATTTCTAGGGATTTGATAGGTGACTGCTTAAATTTATAGAGGTTTGACTGTATATGTTGGGCAAATTCTTCGCTACTGTAATCTAACAACTGAAAACTCGAGAAAACAGTTTGTAGACTAACAAGATATTTTGAGGAAAAAGTCATGCTGATATCATGCATCATTTCACTCATTTGTAAAGTAAAATTTTGGTTGCAACCATCATTGCTCAGATAATGACCTTTTAAGGTTCTGTTTAGCATATGTGAGGGAGTGTTATCCATGACAATAATAAAAATAACCGTCCCCGGGTGGGCTCGAACCACCAACCTTTCGGTTTCCTTTCGTTTAACAGCCGAACGCGCTAACCAATTGCGCCACGGAGACAACCGCTGATGATAAGATTGTAAGGAGCAAAGGATAGACGGCGGTGCGACTGCCGAGCATGGCAGCGGTACCTATGCCCATAGGAAATCCAGGGTATTACCGGAATGAAAAGACGACCCTTTCATGGGTGTCTTGAAAACTTAGACCCCCCTTGAAAACTCAGAACTCAAATTTCGACTACGTTAATTAGATGCTAAATAAAATCGTTCTGTTGTTGTTGCGAACAGTGGGCTGGAAATTTGATGACGCGAAATTTCGCATTTTTTCTTGAAGGTCACATTGTTCACTATACTATGCGAAATGAAAATATGATAAAACAGAAATTTCCAGCCCACTGTTCGCTTCGCGTGACCGTCACACAACGCAACTCGAGCCACAACAACGGAGCGATTTCATTTTGCACCTAATTCAAGGGGGAGGTTAGGGTTAGGGTTAGGGCGGTCTGGGTTTTTAAGGTCTGAGTTTTATAGACAAAAACTTTTAAGAATTCGAAATGGAAAAAAAACTTAGTCGTGGATCAGACCATGTGTTTTTCCGTGCTTTTAATTATTGCAGCCTGACTCATTTTCTTTTGGTGCATCTACCGCCAATATTTAGGTACACATTGCGGACCCATATTTTCAAAAGCTCGCACCGCAAAAAGTCCTGGAAACTATCATCGTATGACAAAATCAATATGGCGGCAAGAAGAATGTTTCGTCGGTATATACTCCATGGGAGAATGCCATGGATGCACCGAAGAGTGCATATATTTACAATACTTACCCCTACTTACCCACACATACCCACACTTAACCGTACTTACCCATACTTAACCATACTTACCCGTACTTACCCGTACTTAACCATACTTACCCGTACTTACCCGTACTTAGCCATACTTAGCCATACTTAGCCATACTTACCCGTACTTACCCGTACTTACCCATACTTACCCATACTTAGCCATACTTAGCCATACTTACCCGTACTTACCCGTACTTACCCATATTTAGCCATACTTAGCCAAACTTACCCGTACTTACCCGTACTTAGCCATACATACCCATACTTACCCGTACTTAGCCATACTTACCCATACTTAGCCATACTTACCCATACTTAGCCATACTTACCCGTACTTACCCGTACTTACCCGTACTTACCCATACTTAGCCATACTTAGCCATACTTAGCCATACTTAGCCATACTTACCCGTACTTACCCATATTTAGCCATACTTAGCCATACTTACCCGTACTTACCCGTACTTAGCCATACATACCCATACTTACCCGTACTTAGCCATACTTACCCATACTTAGCCATACTTACCCATACTTAGCCATACTTACCCGTACTTACCCGTACTTACCCGTACTTACCCATACTTAGCCATACTTAGCCATACTTACCCGTACTTAACCATACTTACCCGTACTTACCCGTACTTACCCATACTTAGCCATACTTAGCCATACTTAGCCATACTTAGCCATACTTACCCGTACTTACCCGTACTTACCCATATTTAGCCATACTTAGCCATACTTACCCGTACTTACCCGTACGTAGCCATACATACCCATACTTACCCGTACTTACCCGTACTTACCCATACTTAGCCATACTTAGCCATACTTAGCCATACTTACCCGTACTTACCCGTACTTACCCATACCGGAAGGTATGGGTAAGTGTGGTTAAGTATGGGTAAGTACGGGTAAGTATGGTTAAGTAGGGGTAAGTATGGCTAAGTATGGGTAAGTATGGCTAAGTACGGGTAAGTATGGGTAAGTATGGGTAAGTATGAGTAAGTATGGCTAAGTATGGGTAAGTATGGGTAAGTACGGGTAAGTACGGGTAAGTACGGGTAAGTATGGCTAAGTACGGGTAAGTACGGGTAAGTATGGCTAAGTATGGCTAAGTATGGCTAAGTATGGCTAAGTATGGTTAAGTATGGGTAAGTACGGGTAAGTATGGTTAAGTATGGGTAAGTATGGCTAAGTATGGGTAAGTATGGCTAAGTACGGGTAAGTATGGGGAAGTATGGGGAAGTATGGGGATGTATGAGGAAGTATGGGTAAGTATAGCTAAGTATGGCTAAGTATGGCTAAGTATGGGTTAAAGTACGGTTAAGTATGGTTAAGTAGTGGTAAGTATGGCTAAGTATGGCTAAGTATGGTTAAGTATGGGTTAGTACTGGTAAGTATGGTTAAGTATGGCTAAGTATGGCTAAGTATGGGTAAGTATGGCTAAGTACGGGTAAGTATGGGGAAGTATGGGAAAGTATGGGTAAGTACGGGTAAGTATGGCTAAGTATGGCTAAGTACGGGTAAGTATGGGTAAGTATGGGGAAGTATGGGTAAGTACGGGTAAGTATGGTTAAGTATGGGTAAGTATGGCTAAGTATGGTTAAGTATGGGTAAGTACGGGTAAGTATGGGTAAGTATGGCTAAGTATGGCTAAGTACGGGTAAGTATGGGTAAGTACGGGTAAGTATGGGTAAGTATGGCTAAGTATGGGTAAGTACGGGTAAGTATGGTTAAGTGCGAGTAAGTATGGCTAAGTATGGGTAAGTATGGCTAAGTACGGGTAAGTATGGGTAAGTATGGTTAAGTATGGGTAAGTACGGGTAAGTATGGTTAAGTATGGGTAAGTATGGATAAGTATGGGTAAGTATGGCTACGTACGGGTAAGTATGGGTAAGTATGGGTAGGTATGGGTAAGTACGGTTAAGTATGGGTAAGTACGTTTAAGTATGGCTAAGTATGGTTAAGTATGGGTAAGTAGGGGTAAGTATTGTAAATATATGCACTCTTCGGTGCATCCATGGCATTCTCCCATGGAGTATATACCCTCCCTTCTAACTCAGCTGAATGACCACTTAACGACTTTTACAAATCGTTAGTTAAGAGAGGAATTAACTGTTCACAAAGACGTCTTGTAAGCTCAGGTGCCTACACGTCAAACGGTTTTGGAAGAAATCATCGATTAACTGCTATTTTAGTGGGTAGTTGTGGTATAACTGTGGCTGCAGCCGGAGTTGTTTCGTACCGTGTGTTTTCTAATGATGCAAAAGCCCGGCCGATCAGAGTTTCCCATAGCGACTTGGAGACGGGTTTCAAGCAGGGAATCCCTACACTAACAGTCACTCTGTATCAATATCAGAACTGCCCCTTCTGTGGGAAAGTGCGAGCTTTCCTTGACTATTATGGCGTTGATTGCACCATCGTGGAGGTGAATCCGCTATGGAAGAAGGAAATTAGCTTCTCTGAATACAAGAAAGTACCGTTTGTTATTGCGAATGACAGGCAGGCCAGTATTTGAGTTTATATGATGCATCTGCTCGCTTTCAGATATGGCATGATCAGTTTCTTGCTTTTCAATTTGAGTCTCCATCACCCCACCCCACCCCCTCTCAACCCCCTCTCACCCCTTCACGCTAGGGACCGGTACATTATTCTTTTTATTTTGCCTATTATTCTATTCCTGTATTCTTTCTGTAACCCCCTATTATTCCCCAGATTATTCCTAAAATTTGCCTATTATTCTCAAATATGTCCTCACATATTTTTAAAGAAAGCATAAATAAAAAAAAAGAAGAGTATGCTGAAATAGCTATGCTGAGACAAGTGTTTTGCATGAAATATGTTGCAGTACAACCAAACTTCCAAAAACTAGACAATAACGCATGGCAAACCTCGATCACAGGGTCTTTTAGGACAAGGTAATTATCAAGATGGCGGCCAACCGGAAAAACACGGTTTTTTCTGAACACGTGACATATCAGAAAGTTCCAATGATGCATTTCGAATTTTCAGCCTATTATTCTTTTTCAGAAACATGGCCCTATTATTCGAAAAGATATTCCCGAATAATGTACCATTCCCGGCTTCACCCCCTCTTCTCGAGAGGCAACTCCGATGGTTGCCTTTCGTTCAAGGCTAGGATTTTTAATATTGTTGAGAGAACCAAAAACTGGAGCTGAGGTATGTAGTGCATACTGTACTCTGTAGCTTGATAAAACCCTGTAATCTCCAATATTAATTTTATCAAAGTACAAATTCTCCTTCTTTGTACCCATGCTTTCCTTTTAGAAGTGGTGGGGAGAAGTTAAATCAAGAGAATTAATCTTGGGTGATCATGTTTTTAATTCTCATGACCTCTCTGATTGATTTAGCATTGATATTACAAGGAGAAATTTGGTGATGATCATTACTTGGGGCTCGACCCTGTCACTTATAGAGTCAATTATGCAGACATGTATACTTGTACAGTAAATAAATGCAGTTCTAACTTTTGAGTCTGTCGACAAAAACCTATGCTGTGACCATTCAAATCATGGTTAATAAAATGCAATGGTTATGAAACCTGAGAAATGTCTTTGTTAGATGTTTTTGTTATCGTTATTCGGCCTTGACTGGGTGTGCACAACACAAAAGATGTTGATCTTTTGTTCGAGCAACTGACCAATAGAAATTGTGGCATTAAGTTGTTCAGTTATAGCGTGTGATCAAAAAACAAAAGATGTGCATGGTCAAGTACGGTTCAACATAAATTGTAGCTCCTTTGTTATCGCCATTGAAGTCTGCAAGGATTCATAACCAGTCCTTTGATTAACTACATGTATATTCAAATCAAACCTCTTCAGCAGTACTTTTGCATTGCTTCATTTTGTTTTTCAATATTTTCCAAAATAAAATTTGGGATTTTTCTTGAATTCTGATTCTCATTTGGAGTTAAAGGGTTATAGTTTAATGGTTAAACCATTAGGGCCGGTTATTTGATAAACAAAGTCTAACTTAGGCCCGTGCGGTTTAAGACAATTAACAGACCTCCACATCTGTTTATAAGTGGGTCATTTTAGGACCTAATTGTTTTTCTAGTCTGTGCTGTCTGCCTTCTTGACTCGGTTTACAGTAAACAACGTTTAAATATTAAGATTGGCCAGATTGAAATTGGTTTAAGCCAAGGTTTTGTTAAACCCTGTCTAAACTCCATTTAAATAACTGAACCCTAATTGTCAACAGATCAATGACTCATCAGTCATCGTCAGTGCTCTTTATTCTCTGATGCTGGGCAAAGATTCTGTTGAGCAGATTCTTGTTTACTACCCTGAAATGAAAATGAAGGGAACTGATGGAAGAAAGAGACAGAATATGCTAACCGATATTTCATTATGCACAAGGAGGCCACAGATAAGAAATCCATGGACAAATAAAAGTGAGAGAACTACATGTATGGTGTAATAAATACCGGTACATGTTTAATACAAGATTTGTGGACATGGTTTCATGAATAGCTCTTATACATTCTTATTTTATTTATTTTGTTGTTGTTTTAATTGAAGGGCTGAGAACATAACCAACCTATGTCAAATTTTAGTCCTTTTTTAATTTTTTCTCGATATTTAGGAATTTTGTATTTAAAAAAAAATGAGTTGGGTTGAAGGGGATTGAATGTAACTATGCTTTGCAGCTAGGTGTGTACTGTAGTTCGCTGTTATATTTGATGTAATTACAAAATTTAAAATGTTATTTCTTGCAGAAAATGGGTGACTGGATAATTCATTTGTTCACACGCTGTCACCAAATATCTACCGTACAGCATATGAAGCGATGCAGGCATTTGAGTACTTTACCAAATGAATGCAAGCAGAGCGATTTCAGCACTTTTGAGAAATACACTACAGGACCACTTGTCATGTACTTTGTTGGAAAACATGTGAAAAACAAGTTAGTAAATGAAAATGATGACATCTTTGTACAATTTCGTGAATGCTTCCTGCAGCCTGTCTTGTGAGCTTATAGCCTCACATTTTAGCCACAGATATTATAGTGCATTACTGCATTGTAAGGCTCTTGAGCTGACTATACTTGCCCACCTGCTCACCATCTTTCATATACTTTAATTTTTTTGTTGTTTCCTTGAATTCATTTCCAGATACAATCTTCAAAGTGATGTTCGTGTTGCTACACTGTATGTACGAGGAAGCAGACAAATGGATGCGCTCTGTTGGCCGAAGGAAGTTCATGGGAGGCATTGCCCCAAATCTTGCTGATCTGGTAAGGTTACATGTACCAGTTAGAGTATATAATTATTATTATTATTATTACAAAGGGTGCTGGGAAGGTTCTTATTATTTTATAATACATTATTTAATTATAAACCCTTTACAATACCTGCACACAAGAAGAACTTGATGGTTGCTTATGAGAGATTCTATAAAAACATCGTTTAACAGTTTAACTAAGAAATGTTCCAGATAGGACTTCAAGGAGATGGTTGCTTATGAGAGTGTCGTTAACAGAGAATCAGCTGTATGCATTTTAACCTTAATGTACACAAGTAGACTACAGTGTACAAGTGCAAATAGTCCCTGATGTTTCTAAGGGAGAGTTGATCAAGCAAAACAAGTGAGGAGTGCGAAAATTGCCTCTGATCTTCCGTGCCATTCCCCTCACATGGTGCATCTCCTTGCAGTAGGTGATTTTGCGCATATGCATTAGTTTATCTCATCAGACTTTCCCTGAAAAAACTAGAAGACTACTTTTTGTCTAGTGCACAAGTGTCAAAATTAGAATTAAATATTATTAATAATCAAAGTTTAGATAAGCCTCAAGTTATGTCATGTGGCCCTGATCAAACCTGATAGTAAAATATTTCAAGCTTGGGCACTCTGTACGACGTATGTTTGGTCTACCCAACCCAGTCAATATCATTATTGTAAGCAGATATTATCGTTATCTCCAGGCAGTGTATGGTGTTTTAAGTGGGTTGGAGGGACGTGATGCTTTTTAAGACCTTATGACACACACATCAATGAAGCCATGGTATGATCGTGTGAAAGAAGCTGTTAAGACCCATGCTGGAGCTCACTCTGTTTAACAATGTGAGTGTAGAACACTGCCCATGGTTGACGATTATCAGCCATTGCATAGCTGTGTGAATAAAATAATGCTGTTGAAATGGCCAGTTTTGGAGCATTACTGTATACCGACTGAGCTCCTGATTCAGAATACTTGTACACCAAAACACGACACCTGCATGTACACTGTAGACTGTGAGCTGTCTCTTATTTTTCTTTTAGTTAGTCAATTACTGTAAGTCAAGTGAGCACGCGCACGCACGCACGAGAGGCATGTGGATTGAGGGCGTCAGTCCGAGGAAAGAAAAGGTAAGAGACTGCACTATCTACTTACTAAAAACACGACACCTGGCACTCATGCGCCAGACCAATAGCATTGCTTGGGTTGTAAGTGATGACACTTTTGTTTCAACAACCTGTCATTTGTTGGTCAATGAGAAATCCGAGATCACAGCACACAGAAACTTTGTAAACAACGTCTTCCCGTGATGTCAATGTCTTAAAACGTGTTTGCGGTAGGAAATAGCAAGGGTTGACTGGCCGCACAACCTCTACCAGTGTGAAACATTTGAAAACCTTTTATATTTTCTTTTAAGGAGTTTTTCTCATGTATAATGGAGGTGGTAGGCCTGTACAACTTTTACATCATGCTTTTAAATGCCATTTGCCACCTGTATTATAATATATGTTCTTATATATACTTGGTTTAGGAGGATTTTAGTGTTGAGTGAAAAATACCCTTCAAAATAAAAGCCACGTGGAACGGACTAGAGGTCAACTGTGTTACGTCTGTAATGTTTTCCTGTGATTTTGTTCTTTTAGAAATTAACCTCTTATAACCTTTTTCTTTTGCTTTTACAGTTAGTGAGTTGTTGCAGTTAGTGGGTTGTTTCTGTTACAAAACGGCAGAAAACCGGATGCTGACGCAGACTATGACTTCCTGGGAAAAACATTTGATACTGTCAGTGTGGCACCCAGGGTAATGTGTCGAAAGAAGGCGGAGGTGTGATTTGATCCATATGTCAAGCGTAGTCACGTTTTTAGTAAGGAGACAGTGCAGTCTCTTATTTTTCTTTCCTTGGGCTGACACGCAGTTGATCCACACGCCTCAAGGGTTTGCCGCTCGCACGCGTGTGCTCGCTCGACTCAACTATAACAAAAAGAAAAGTAAGAGACATCTCACAGTGTACAGGACACCTAGCCAGCAAATATGGTTTCCAGAACACCAAGTGATACCCAGAAAATTACTGAGAAATTCTTGGTTTGCACTGATGTCATATAATGTCATATCAAAATTCAGAAGCATTAAAAAACAGATTTCGATTCCAAAATGTTTATGGAATTGTAGAGAGTTTAAAACTACACATCTGGGCCAAATTTTGAAGCGCCAGAGCGTTTTGTTCAAAAGTTATATTTTATTAGGCAAACAAGTCATTAGACATTTAAAACTTAAAACTTTAAAGTCATAATTATGCAAAAAATCTCATCATAAAACTAAAAGATTGGATTTGCTATACATGTAAGTTACATTATATCAGCTTATAAGCATCTATAATACTAAAATAACTTTCAACTGGTTCAATTTGGTTTATTTTCACAGCTTATTTGAAATAGCGTGACGAATTGCGTGACACATTTAAAACCTTCACAAATCGGAAGCAAAACATCGTTATAACACTGGTATATACATAACATGTTAGAAACAGCTTTGTAGGATTAAAGTTTTGATTTTTGAATTTGTATGACGTCATGTACAAGCCAAAAATGTAATTCAGTGCTGTATGCTTAAAACACATGCTTATTGTGTAATAATATTGCAGTTTATTCTTCTCAGTTGCCTGAGCAACTGAGGTGTTGCTCGCACCAGTTTTGCAAACAATCAGAAGTAAAACCACAACCAATAATTGGTTGTCACAATTATTGTGACTTGCTCGCACAGTTTTCCCGCCCTGTGTGCCAGCTGCATGTACAGGTATATTTGATTCCGATTTTTATTGTTTTATTGGATTGTCTGTATCTGTTATGATTGGCCAGAATAATAACATTTACTTTGGTTTTGGTTTTACAACGCTCAGTATTGAAAAATGCACTACCAAGAATTTGTCAACTGACTGAATTGTACCTGTGAATAAAAAACTGAAAATGAATATGGTCAACAGTTTTCTTGGAGGTTGGACCATTCTAGGGAAATAGGAAAAGGTGTTATTGTCTTACATTAGCTGCGGTCACACTAGAGCCCTTCCTCAAAGCTCCCCATGGGGAAATAGCTTGGGTTACATGTAGGCTCGCTCTAGGTTTTGATCGATTTCATGTTTGCAGACACACGCAGAAAAATTGCCCAAGGGGAAGAAACATGTGCATCCGATTTGGTGGGAAACACTGATTAATAATCGTAAATGTAAGCACAATTGCACGGACTGCACATGTTTTCTAATATTTGGTACATTATCACTTTTTCGTGATTGGTTGAGCCGCTTTGGGTTCTTGTTAACCCATAGGACTTACCTCTGGAACTGTCATTGGCAATTCTTTTGTTCTTTTTTACGTATCCATGGAAATTTCCCGAGGACAATTTCACTCTGAAGAAATCGGTAGCACAAGTAAAAAGGCCAGTGTGACTGCAGCTATTGTGTAAGCTTCTTGGCCTGTAATAAAGTCGTTACCCTACCTCAGAATTACCATTACCCTACCAGCCATATAAGGATCCATCAGAAATTCCTGAGAGGACTGATTCCAACCCCATTGCCTCAAGACGCCATACATTTCTTTTTCCTTTTTTTATTGCACTTACATGTATAACACTACATTTAAATACAAGACATTGCATGTACATGCACAATACGTGCATAACCTACTCTTGCAAAGTAAATGGAAGATACTTAACTTAATGTATTATGCTCACTATTAAAATCTAATTATTTATGTGTATTCTTATCATAAATGCAGTATTTCTATAACAACATAAAATTAGTTAGGAAGGTTACACTAAATGCTTACTTACACCACTATGCTATTGTATAAAAAAGGACTAAATTAAAAATCAGCCAACACAAATTTAGGAAAACACATCAATACCTTTCTTTTATCTCTTTTTTATTTTGTTTTGTTTTTCTTTGTTGTTGTTTTGTTATGTTCTGCCATAGGTACTTCTCTAAGACATTGTTTATGTCCCTTAGACATTGTGTATTTGTCTCTTAGACATTGTGTATTTGTCTCTTAGACATTGTGTATTTGTCTCTTAGACATTGTGTATTTGTCTCTTAGACATTGTTTACATGTCTCTTATTTAGACATTGTTTATTTGTCTCTTAGACATCGTTTATTTGTCTCTTAGACATTGTGTATTTGTCTCTTAGACATTGTTTATATGTCTCTTATTTAGACATTGTTTATTTGTCTCTTAGACATTGTTTATTGTCTCTTAGACAGTTTATTTGTCTCTTAGAGATTGTGTATTTGTCTCTTAGACATTGTGTATTTGTCTCTTAGACATTGTTTACATGTCTCTTATTTAGACATTGTTTATGTCCCTTAGACATTGTGTATTTGTCTCTTAGACATTGTGTATTTGTCTCTTAGACATTGTTTACATGTCTCTTATTTAGACATTGTTTATTTGTCTCTTAGACATCGTTTATTTGTCTCTTAGACATTGTGTATTTGTCTCTTAGACATTGTTTATGTCTCTTATTTAGACATTGTTTATTTGTCTCTTAGACATCGTTTATTTGTCTCTTAGACATAGTTTATTTGTCTCTTAGAGATTGTGTATTTGTCTCTTAGACATTGTGTATTTGTCTCTTACACATTGTTTACATGTCTCTTATTTAGACATTGTTTATTTGTCTCTTTTATAGACATCGTTTATTTGTCTCTTAGACATAGTTTATTTGTCTCTTAGACATTGTTTACATGTTCATTAGACATCGTTTATTTGTCTCTTAGACATCGTTTATTTGTCTCTTAGACATTCGGTTTATTTGTCTCTTAGACATTGTTTACATGTCTCTTATTTAGACATTGTTTATTTGTCTTTTAGACATCGTTTATTTGTCTCTTAGACATCGTTTATTTGTCTCTTAAACATTGTTTATTTGCCTCTTAGACATTGTTTATTTGTCTCTTAGACATCGTTTATGTCTCTTAGACCTTGTTTATTTGTCTCTAAGAAATTGTTTTTTTGTCTTGGACCTTGTTTATATGTCTCTTATTTAGACATTGTTTATTTATCTTAGACCTTGCTTTTTCGTCTCTTGGACTTTCTTGGCATTTTTTTATACTGTATCGAAACACCTTAAGGAGGCTCGTACCCATTTCTCAAGTCCACACCCTTTCTATTTTAATGGGTCATATCTTTTGTTGTAGCGCATAAAAAGACAAGCCACTTTGCATGCAAACACACAATATATTGAACTTTATGGGGGTATAGGATTTGTTTACATCGGTGCTTCCATGGCAACGGAATGGTGATCCTCAGAAATTCCCAAGTTGCGGAGTTTCTCCAGATCGAGAGAAATTTTTGTAAAACCCGCTTGTAGACTAATTGATTAGACCATGGGCTTCAACTGGACAAAGTTTAAAAGAAATGTATGAGAGCGTTTTTGAAATTTTTGGGGATGAAGTTTTGGGGATTATAAATACAGTAAAAAACATATTATCGACATAATTGGCTAATATCTAAAGAAAACGATGCGCGATGGGAATGCAGTTTCGTCTCATAGTAGTTTGATTCCATTTGAAATGATGTGGGAAAAGGTGAGGGGGTTGCTTTGGCCGATTGCGAGAAAGAAGGATTTGATTAGCGTGCGTTCAGCTGTTCCTGTTGCTATTTTTGTATGTAATTTGGTCTACGCCTACAAATGTGATGATAATGTGGAAACAGCGAGATAATTTTTTTTTTAAATTTCACAATCTTGACATTAATTATGAATTTATATGGCCTGCAAGTTTCAAGGACATTGAAGACATGCAAGGCAATAAAATAGGGCCTCCAATGTACCAATTTATTCCCGCAGATTTTGTGTTTACAAGTGAGCGTCCTCATTATTCACGAGAATTGTTTTCAAGTTTCATATGCACGTGCAAAACTTTAGCATTCGAACACAACGCTCGATTGCTTTCCGAAGAAGTTTCTAAAACATGCTAATAACTGGCTTGCATTACGAATAGCAATGACAACAGTATTGATGAAGACAACGTCTGAAACGTCACGTTTCATTAAGTGGGATAGAGAAATAAAACGCTTTGACAAAGGTTTACGATTGTCTCACTCTGGTTATTTGTTGCAATCGGCATAGCATCTGTTTCTTATTTAGATATAAAATAGTGCAAAGCAGAATTCTCAGCTAAAATATAAAATTGTCATGCTGTTCTTGCGTGTGACATAAGAAGCACTGTTTCTGCATTTCGTTTATAAATTTCCAAATTTGGATATGTTCTTCTTGTCCTGCAATTTTAAAGAGACCCTCGGTATGGCTGCATTACAGCGTAATAGCGCGACATCGAGTGCGTAATGTTATTACAATTCTCAAGCCAGTTATTAGCATGTTTCGGAAAATTCTTCGGAAAGCAATCGAGCGTTCTGTTCGATGCAAATAAATGTTTTGCTAAAGTTTTGCACGTGCATGTGAAACTTGAAAACAATACTCGTGAATAATGAGGACGCTCACTTGTAAACACAAAATCTGCGGGAATAAATTGGTACATTGGAGGCCCTATTTTATTGCCTTGCATGTCTTCAATGTCCTTGAAACTTGCAGGCCATATAAATTCATAATCAATCTCGAGATTGTGAAATTTAAAAAAAAAAATGATCTCGCGGTTTCCAAATTATCATCACATTTGTAGGCGTAGACCAAATTACATACAAAAATGGCAACAAGAGCAGCTGAACGCAGCTAATCAAATCCTTCTTTCTCGCAATCGGCTTAAGCAACCCCCTCACTTTTTCACACACGATTTCAAATGGAATCAAACTACCATGAGATGAAACTGTATTCCCATCGCGCATCGTTTTCTTTGGATATTAGCCAATTATGTCGGTAGTATGTTTTTCACTGTATTTATAATCCCCAAAACTTCATCCCCAAAAATTTAAAAAACACTCTCATACATTTCTTTTAAACTTTATCCAGTTGAAGCAAATGGTCTAATCAATTAGTTTACAAGCGGGTTTTACAAAAATTTCTCTCGATCTGGAGAAACTCCGCAACTTGTGAATTTCTGAGGATCACCATTCCGTTGCCATGGAAGCACCGATGTAAACAAATCCTATACTCTCATGAAGTTCTATATATTGTGTGTTTGCATGCAAAGTTGCTTGTCTTTTTATGCGCTACAACAAAAGATATGGCCCATTAAAATAGAAAGGGTGTGGACTTGAGAAATGGGTACGAGCCTCCTTAACTTTTACTGTTTTGTGTTTCTTTTCTTTTTTCAATATCTCATTTTTCATTTTGGTTTTGGTGTTTTCTCTAATTTTCATTTTTTTTGTGTTGTTGTTTTCAAATCAAACCTCACAACCTCACAACCTCAAGAATGGGGTTGTGCCACATCATATTTTCCCGGAGAAGCGTTATACTAATTACTGATAGACATATAACATTCAAATGTCAATCAAAAAGAAAACAGACTGAGCGACAAACGCCGAACAGCCTCTCTACAAGAAAAAGGTGGTCTCCTTAAAGTGCTGAACCACGTCAGCAACTTTTTTCTTCAGAGATGAGCTGCTTGCACCATCCGACACCAAATTCGCTTGATGGTAGGCCAGATTGTATCGTTCCTCCACATGGTCACAAAACTCTTCCTGAAAAGAGATTTAAAATATTGATATTGAATACAGTTTGCTTAAATTCCTTCAGAAAAAATAAATAAAAAAACGCGAATTGAGGCTGGTTTTCATTAGCGACATGGGCATAAGCATAACCACAAACATAAGTTAAGAGGGCATAACGGTTGAATTTGAATGAAATGTTATTGTACATTTCTAAAGAAGTACAGTTTTATTTTATAGAACTTGCATTGACACAAATGAACATTTAATTTTAAGGGCAAAAGGTGCAAACTTCTTTCAGTTGTTATAAAGTTTTAACTCAGTTTAAGGGACGGACCATTAGAAAAGTGATTGGGGTGTGAGGGGGGGGGGGGGGGGGGGGGGGGGGATTTTCAGCTTGCACGAATTTTTTTTTTTTTCGCCCATTGCTTGTGCAGGATTTTTTTGTGCAGATGAAACCCTCTGCACGAATTTTTTTTTTCAGACAAATATTGCTTTGTTTGTCATTTACTAATTAAAAAAAGGTGTAATACTTAAAAACCGTTAATTTTTTTACTATTACGTATATTTGAAAAATATATATTAGAAATAGTTAACATCAAAATGTTATGTACTGTTTGTTATTTACTGATTGTTTTCTTTTCATTATACACTTTTTAACAGCAATTCATATCAAATGTTTTACAAATGTTGGCATCAAGAAGCTGTTATATTAAAATATCCAGTAGGCAACACTTGAAATTCTATTTTTTATATCACAATGTATTTAGCATGTACTTTAAATTTGAAAGTGAATTTAATGGTGAAATTCTTCTTCATCTTATTTAATACTAAGTGCACTCTTTTACTGGATACTTCCCCCCTTCATTTTACTCACGAGTTTCATTTGAACAGCGAGATCTTGATTCATTATCTATACTTTTGTGCTTTATACATTTTACTAAACTTACAACAGATCAAAGGATACAGTCCACCTTTTAATGCAAAAGCTTTTGTGAGAGAGGAGGAAGCCATTTGAAGTGGATGGCTTTCCCGTGTATTTTTTCAGACCCTGTCCTCTGGAATTTCTCTCCCACAGCCCATCATAAAATGGACTAAAATAATAACTTTTTTTGAATCTACTGGTTTTGCATGATGGCAACTGAAATTTGCGCTTCCCGGCTATTGAATTGAAAATATGAATTCATTATATCACCTTATAGTTGTCATTTCATGTAGTGTGAGGTAAACACTTCAATGAACACTATCAAATGTCTTTATTTATAAATAATAGTATAGGAAGGCTATATTTTATAGTTACTTGTCGTATTTCATACTTAATTAAGTCCCACAAGATCCGTTTGTCTTTAACTTCATCACATTTAGCTAGCCAATCAGGATATTTTGAACTGATTAAATCAACATAAACAGCATCATCCAGGAGACTAGAGTTGAATTTCCAGTAGGAGGGGCCGAAAGGTTGTCTATCTAGACTATTGAGTGACAAGGTAACTGCCGAATGATCAGATTTTATAGCTGGAATAATATCCGTTTTAGCTATGTCATCCTGAGCTTCTGTGCTGATGAGCCAGTAATCCAAGCGACGTCTAATCAACGGGGTTTTTTGAGTCCAAGTAAAATTCTTTTTTTTCAGGATTTTGCATTCTCCAAGTATCAATTAAATTGTACGCCAGCATCAGCTCTTTTATACATCTCACAGAAGGTTTTGTCTCAATTCTTCCTCCTAAATTGTCGAGTTTGGCATCAAGGTGAGTGTTGAAATCACCACCTATGATAATCTGGTAGTCTGGGTCAACGTCAAGATCATCTAATGTAGTTATAATGCCTTCGAAAAACCTGCATTGATCAGAACTGTTTGTTGGTGCATACAGATTCACCAAGAGGAAGGGAGAGTCTTGAATAACTGCTTCTACAACTATATATCGACCGTCGGTGTCTTGTAATACATTTTTAATTTCCATATGGAGCTCATCATTAATTAGAATGAGGATACCTCTGCTATGATTTGTGCCGTGTGCAAACAACATTTTACCTCGCCATTGAAACTTCCATTCGTTCTCAATATCTCGAGTGCTGTAGGTTTCTTGTAAGAAAGCAATGTCGGCTTTTTGATTACTGATCCATGTGAATATTGATTTTCTTTTAAAAAGTCGCGAATCCCTCGAGCATTCAGAGATAATAAATTGAAATTGTAATTAGCCATATTCATATAATAGTGTTAAAATCAACCTAAACAATGAAAAATGGTGCCATAACGTGAAAGACAAATGAAGGATATAAAGCTTTTGAAATTTAAAGCATCTGGAAAGTTTACATACATATAAAAACAAGACAGACAAACAAAAACCTAAAAAATACAAAAATAACAACAACAACAAAAAAAGAGTGATGAATATGAATAAAAATATTTGGCGACTGGGAATAAACACATATAACACAAAACATAAAACAATACATAACGAACCGACAACATGCCCCATAACACGATGTATGGGCGTCATTTCTACCTAGCCAAACGTGTTACTTTTTTTGTACTCCGAAAGAAACGACAAACATAATAAGCAATGAGAAAAAAAAGGTTAGGTTTGAAAAGAAAAGAACCTAACACATTGAATAATGCCTATGTCACAGAGTTGTTGACTTAATGCAAATTTAGCGAAACCGATATAATTCTAGTTTGCAAGGGAATAACTATAGCGCAGTAGGAAAAAGAAAGATAATATATCGCCATAGAGAAAAGTATTTAATCTAATGGTTTATCTGAGGCAAAATATTTACCATTAATAAAAAGTTTATCAGGATGAGCCTTACTAAAATAGGCGGTGTGGCCTTTCTCCCTTGCCTGTTTAAGTTATTTTAATTGTTTTTTCCTTTCTTCGTACAGTGGTTTCGGGATATCGTCGAACACAGAGAAATCCTTGCCTTGTAGGTTTTTGCGGGCATGATCCATAACGAGTTCTTTATCCGAATAACGGAGAAACCTGGCAATTATTGGTCGCGATTTGGAGCTGTTAGGCTTGCCTAGTCGGTGGATACGCTGGAATTCGATCTTGTCACGAGGATTTTTAATTTTAAGTTCCTTCTCCATGAACTTATATACAATTTCCTTAGTGTCCTCACCTTGTTGCTGATGGCTATTAGACGCAGCGTCGCTTTGAGAAGTAACAAATTCCTCATCGATTCCGATAAATTTGATGTTTTCTCTTCTGGAGTATGTTTCCATATAAAGCATCTGTTTCTCTAATTCTTTGACCTCAAAATTGATCGCCTTCGTGTCGCGCTTTAGGTCGGAAATGTCTTCTTCATTAAATTTAACACTTTCATCAAGCTCTTTGAAAGACTCGTCCAGGCGTTTGGTTTTGACCTTTAAGGTTTTAACGTCATTTTCCAACCTGTTAATGGACTGCTCTATATTAGAGAGCGACGTGAAGACATCGTTTAGTCGGCTTTCGATGATATCTAACTTTCCTAGTTTGGCGAGTACGTCTTCGATCTTTTTGCCCAGATCTTCGGCCATGTTGAGCGTTTCAAAGGCTTCGTCTGTTTCGCTTGTACTTTCAATATTTTCCCGTGTACGTTTTTCATTCGGTGAACAGCTAGTAGAAACGTCAGAGGATGATGTTCGGACTTTTCTCTTAGCAGACATAAGGGTTTAAAGAGTCATTTCAACCGGAGCACATCGCAACACGTCTACATAGCCTCCATGCTAGTCCAGTTATTTTCTTTAATATAATTTTTTTTTCCTAATTCAGTAGTAAATTGTAAGTTAATGTAAGAATAATAAAATAAAAAAAGTATAGGAAGGCCCCAAGAATGTTTTGAATTTTTGAAACGCCAAGAGCGCTATTTTAAATAGGCACTTTGGCAGCTTTTCTGTATTAAATAACAACCACAATAGGACTTCTCCTTCTGCATGAATTTATTTCTTTGCCTTGAACTTTGCACGAATTTTTTTCCTGGCATTTTCCCTTGCACGAATTTTTTTTGGGTCCCCCCCCCCCCCCCCCCCCCCAATCACTTTTCTAATGGTCCGTCCCTAATGAATTTCCGCGTTAATTTGGTTTCCGCTTTCGGTTTTCGATTTCAAACTGGGTAAAAATCACGTTACTTGTGAACCAATGAGATTAAAGAAGGAGGCGTAGTTTAATGGAAGGTCAATTTCTGGGAATTTTGACAATATGAAATTTCCAATTTACAAAACCAAAGCAGATATTAACTTAAAACATCTCATTGTTAGCTTACCCAACTTCCCTGTTTCAACATCCGAAAGCAGAGCTGATCAGCTAAGGTAGAAAGCAGCTCAATCAATACTTCCGGCTTCCAGCGCTGTTCTTCATTCGCCAAAGCTACGGCAACGATTTCTCCTGAGATGACAACAAGAAGAGTCAGTTTACTCCATGAATCAGACAGTTGCCATTCACTTTCCTCTTCAAAATCGACGAGCACTTGCTCTATACTTTTTCTCGATTCCATCAATGATCTAACCGCGTCACTGACATCAAATCCATCTCCAACTTTCTCCGTCATAAGCATCGACATATATCGAGCTACCTTTTCCACGGAGGCAGAACTACAGCTCGGTTGCAATCCGTGCTTCTTCCTTGCACAGAAATCAAGAAGGATTGTGAGATCCCTCTTGGTTTCGAATTTCGTCAAGATTTCGGCAAGATCTAATCTTCTTACTCCACGCAAACCTTCCTTCAAAAAACGTACGTCCTTCCATGAAATCTCCCCAGCATTTTCTAATGAGTGCAGTATATTCAAAGCTCCGGCGTCTCCGTTCTTAATTATCCCTTCCCTTTGTAGTAATAACTAAGCTATTTTTGCTGATCTTTCTCCAACTCGTAAACAATCGTGTGAAGAAGAACAGACTTGTAAGCCCGTTGAAGTTCCTTGGTGATGGTGTTAAAATGTTTTGATGACATGATGGTGGGTGTCATCTGATGGCGGTGAGACAAAAAACAAATGATTTCTGCATACAGATCTTTTTATACCCTAGAATTTCAACCAACACCAAAATAGGGCAATGTGTGCGATGACGTAAGTATGTCGACAATAACCGGGCAACAGTCAAGCCTGGGTGGGCCTGCCCCCGCCTTCCTCTCCAATAATTGGCGGGGGGGGGGGGGGGGACTTTAAGATACGGCAACTACGGACTACTGGGTCGAGTACAAAACGAGTGGCGTGAAAATACGAAGTTAAGGTTACTGTAAACCTTTATTGGTCCCATTTTGCATAATTTTATTTTTTTTAATTTCTGTAAAGATATAACATTAATCTAGAAAATATTGAAAGAAGTTTTGCAAAATCATTAAAAGAACTCGAGATATTCTTAAAAAAGAGTTTCGAGAGAATAGTTGATAAGTAGCTATGGGTGTGATAATCCGATAATCTATTTCCGGAGTGCAGCGCCTTCTTGTACTTTTCCCGCTAAACTTTATCTGCGGGATCTCGCATTACATGTTATATGCACATTTTGTTTACATCGCAATGCGGAGCGCATTTCGCATCGCCATAGCGTATTCTATTGTAGCATCATAGCGTATTCTCCCAGGCCATTTTCCATGTTTCACACGGTCGTCTACGCTTGTTCCAATAGACCATTTTACAGTTTCTACTTAGTAACCTGGTCCTTGTGTGGAAATGAGGCTGAAGTTGACCTTGTTTTGATAGAAACCTTTCTTCTTTTCAGATGTAAATCATGTTGTTCTTGTGCTAGCTAACATGATTTACATGTGAAAACCAGGAAGGTTTGTATCAAAACAAAGTCAACTCCAGCCTCACTTTCACTCAAAGGCCAGGGTACTAAGCAAACAACTGTAAAATGGTCTGTTCCTGAAGATTTACAATTTGACCATTAAAGCCGAAGTGGAAATTTTTGGTAAGCAGAATTGTAGAGATAACGAGTGAAAAGAACCGCGGCGAAGAGTAAAAGAATAATAAATGAATGAATAACTTTTTTTTTTCACTCGCTTGCATTTACTACTGGTACCAGCGCATGTTTTCGGTCAATTTCCGCGGCCACGTCTGTTGTGTTTTCATTTCATTGAAAACTCTCACTGGCCCTTTTCGCTCGTTTGTTTCCACGACAATTTTGCTGCGTTCTCGTTACGTTCTTTCCGCTCCTTTGGGTTTGCAGTTGCGCGAAACTTCGCCGTTTTTTCTATGGTTTTACCCTTTGAATAACTTGACTAATCGGCGGTTAACCGAATTCACATACACTGCTGTGTGACGATACTCTTCAGGGGGTTCATTGTTTCATTTCATTGGTTGGCAGCGCGACCACGATGAAAGTCGCTTTAATGAGGTGTGAAAACAGTGAAAATCTTTTGAGGCCAAAAACTCGAGGTTTGTTTTTGCGAGAATGGCCTCTGTTCAAATGAATTAATAGGTTATGTAGATTTGTCAGATTTTCACGAAACTTGGCAAGTATGTTTGCTGGATATTTATGCACCAAATTGTGTGGGGCTTTTACGAATTCCAAATACTTTTCTCGTGGCGCCCCAAAGTGTGACGTGCATAGAACAATTTTCTATTGTCCAACTTCAAAGTGGATTTACTCGGGAACCAATGAAAATATCGAAAAGCCTCACACATTTTGTTAGACCATTAACTCTCGAGTGACACGGACCAGTTTGTTTTGATTTTCGCGCTAACACGGAGGCTGGTAATTCAGTAAGGCAAACATCGTCGGTTTTGCGTTTAAGGCTCGTGCGCTTAACTAAAGGAAAAACAGGAAAAATAATTGCTATTTTCGGAATCTACAATTTATTAGCTTTACAGTGATATATGGGGTTTCGTTAAAAATAGCGCGCGTACGGAAGCTTTTCGGGAAGGCACCCTCGAAGGTTTACAGTAACCTTAAAGCCATGTCAAGTGGCGGAAAAGTGGCGTTCAGGTGGAGCCCCGCCTTAAGGTGGCTCGATATGATTTTTCGACTCCCCAACCACCAATTTTCTACCTTAAAATAAAGCATCTCTAGAAGACGTTTTAAAGAATGTCATGCTATATACTTACTACAAATAGACTGAACTTTACTATGCAGCTCAAAGTTTTGAGTTCGGAGCGTCCTTGGCAACGCTGCGTTGCTATGGGTAATTTTCCTAATGGAGTATTGAGGTTTTTAGCAAAGTCGATACAATGTCGGAACTATTCTGGCTGACTTTCGTTGAAATATTTAGGAGGGTTTCAAAATAAAGCGCGTCTGATTTTTCTTGTGGTAAATTTGTGAACATTTCAAGACATGCAAATCATCTGTCATAAATGGCAACTTACCGAAATGGTTAAATGTTAAAACATATTATTGCACACATTTTAAAATAGGAGTGTAAGGCATCCTAATTTCGTGTATTCTTTCGAAATAGGCTTATTCGATTTGCTGATGTGTTACATGTTGTATTGCCTCCATTTCTAATAATTTTGTAGCACCTAAAAGTTATCGGCAAATTCTGAGTGCTTATTTTCCCACATTACATTTTCTTAAAATTTGCAGGAGCAAGTACGTTGTACCCTATATTATTCCCCCGCAAGCACTTTCGCTAGATGATAGAGTCTAAGGCTATCAAAAGCTTACCTCAAGTTGGCTGACTTTTGGCTTGTAATCTATCGTCTTTTAAGTTATTATAAATTTCTAGTGTATTGTATTATTATTATTATTATTATTATTATTATTATTATTATTATTATTATTATATATTTTTTTAATGTGATTAATGACAAAATAAAATGAATGAATGAATGAATGAAAGTTCTATTCACTTGGGATGTTTACAACGCATTTCTTTTCTATTGTTCAGCTTGTCAAAAATTCCTTGAATTCCAATTTACCATGCGCCAACTTGCAACGCTAGAATAATATCCGAATGTTCTCCGAGTATGTAAATGTGTTCAAATTAGAAATAATTATTTTTTCTAAACAATGCAAAAATCCTTGCGTGACTAAAAAAAATACGCTAACGACGAATGATCGAGACACAATACTTCTGCATAGATTATTTTTCAAATAGTCCGCCGGCTTATGGAACAGTATATTATTCTGCCTTATGTATTGTTATTAATGAGATGTGCGGTGCAACTCCGCCCTTCCCCAAACCTAGTATCCAAGGAGCTAACGCGTGTTAATCTTCCAAAAACCCAGGGTACAACTGCCACTGTATCCCTTCCTTCGATCCAAACCTTAAACAACTTACATTGATTTCATAAATGTAAAAAGAAGACTTCCAGATTTAATAAATAGTAGATACAAGCAAATCAACAGCTTGGAGCCAAAAAAAAAAAACTGGTACAAAGCCCGACAAATTATCAAGACATTTATAATCCTGGCTCGATTGCATTTCGAGTTCCGTCTACCTTCTACCGGGCTGAAATTCGCCATGTAATCAGCCTCTTAAGAGACCGATTACATGGCAGTTAAGCGGGCTGAGATTTCTGCCCGGTTTCTTAAACAGATTTTCTTAAAACGATGTTTGTGATTACATGAAGAAAGTTTCAGCCCATGTTGAAATTTCTAGCCCGATTTTTGAAACCGGACTGGAAATTTCAGCCCGGGCAAACGGGCTGACAAACCTCATGTAATCAGAATGAAATAGACCAATTCGGCTAACGCATTGTTGTACCCAATTCACACCGTCTGGGAATAAGATTCTTTGACGAAATATGACGAACAAAGAGTTCTAATCCCAAAAGGTTTGAATTGGATACAACAATGCGTTAGCCGAATTTGTCTATTTCAGCCCCGGGCTGAAAAGCGAGGTCACCTGGGTACTAGAAAAGTGTGATTGGGCATGCGCAATGATTTGTTTTCAATGAAACAAGATGGCGGCGTCCTGCCAGCCCGGGCTGAAATTCGTCATGTAACTGCAACAAAATTCCAGCCTGCCTACCGGGCTAAAATTTCAACCCGGGCTGAAATTCGCCATGTATTAAATCGGCCTCTATATAAACCAATCCATAACAATAGAATGTGTTATGTGGGTCGTTATGTGATAATTTTAAGGTGCCGTTCCACTTAACATTTTTTTCGTGCAACTTGTCTCGCAAAAACAATGTTTCAAGATGGCGCACGATTTTACGTGTAACACCTGCTTCTGCAACTGAAATTTTGTTCTTTTTTTAAGTTGCACAAAAAGTTAAATCGTTTTCTACTTTCTGCAACAAATTTCGTCAAGTTGCACAACAAAAATACGTGTAACAAACGGCATGGCTCTTGCAACAGTTATTATTTGTTTTGCTTAAACATTTTTTCGCAAGACAAGTTGCCTGGAAATTTTGACGTGTAACATTGTACGTGCAACTTGCAACATTTTTTTTTTGCGAAACAAGTTGCACGAAATCATTGTTACATGTAACAGCACCTAAGGAAACAAAGAAAACAAAAAGTAACGACTATATGTTGAAAGTTCTATTATTAATCATGCGTTTTGTTGAGTGTTCACAGCTCCCGCAACATGCAAACTAACCTATAACAATTCCAACAATGATTACGTAACCCGCATGCAAATATGATCTCAGTTCCACGACAAAAAACATAACTGTGTTCATTGAGGCATTCGTACATCCCAGCAATCATATAAATTTGTTGAATTTAAAAGCTCAGTTTAGTTACTACGCGGCGTTGAGTGTGGTCAAGATGCGGCGCTTGCAAGTAACATTTTCTCTCCTTGCTTCGGTAGCATTTCATTGCATCTTCTCATTCGATGGTAAGCTCTGTTCACTTTCCATAACTTAACTAACGTATGAGAAAGTTCTTATTTACTGATTGGCAAGAATTGTACCAAATTTGTTTGCATTTCTAATTTGACTGGGTTATTTTTGGCCCAAGACGAAACAGACGAGTAAATTGGAAAATGAGCGTCATTATTTTCTTTCATTTCAGTGCCATAGACGGCAGCCGAACTTGTAAGAGCGCTGCCTAATTATTTTGTTCCATGCGTTAGTTCAATGACGGTCCTATACAATCATGGTACGGATTGCTGCTTTCGCAATGAAATATCCTTTCAGCGACATATAATTAACATTTTTTGAAAGCTTTGTGGTGACTTGATTTGTTTCATGAGAGACTTCCAATTTATTTGGCCTTTTTGCTCAAAAACACACGCGGCAAGGGGCGGTAATACTGCCTGGGATGTCGGTTCTCTTCCTCGGTACTACTGGTGCCAAGTTACTGTTTGTACCTGCAAATCGAAAATCTCTGATTATTTTGTTTCGTTAGGCAACCAAGTTATCGTAACTTAAGCCGTTAGTTTCTCAGAGTTTGCAAAATCTCTCGAGTTCGAACTCCTGTCCTGGAGTTTTCACCGTGAATCTTTTGAAAAGCTAGCTTCTCGCGTGCGTGTTTAAATTTTTGATGTGGGTGGCGAGATGAAAATTGATTTCAACTTTCGAACTTTGCAACTTTCTTTTACATAACGTTTGGTTTGTTTGCCGATGCGGTATAATTTTTTAACAAACAAGCTTTTTTGGTTACTTTAATTACAGCCTATTTTAAAGAAAGACAACATTAAACTAACCGTCTTGTTTCACTAGGATGTGCAAACTACGAACCCCTTAGCGACGCAGACCGCGCACAAGATTACTGGGGTGTGACAAGATGTGACAAGTATCTGCCTAAGTTCTGGTACAGGTTCACGGGAGGTGCAGGCAATAAGATGGCAGATAAATGTGTGCTTAAACAACAGTGTGGTACAACTGCACCAGGTTGGCTCTCAGGTGGGCATCCTACAGTGGCTCAAGGCATTGTTAATCGTAAAGTTTGTTTCCATGGTTCCTCTGGCTGCTGTCAATGGTCTTCTAACATCCGAGTTCGCAATTGTGGCGCTTTCTTCGTGTACGAGTTAATGCCACCACCCACCTGCAGTTTGCGGTACTGTGGAGACAGAGGAGCAGCTGCAGGTACACAATTAGAAAGCTGTTATTGCAGGGACACTGTCCCGGCCGAAGTATAATTTCATGATTACATTTACATTTACATTTACCAAAATAAGAGCAGTCCCTCTCTTCGATGCTTATGTGCTCTGGTCGCGGTCAAGTTCTTACAAATTCTTAATGTGTCAGCTGACAAACCCCTTTCTTGAAAGAGTTAATATTTCGGGCTGTAGCCAACATAGCGGGCAAATTGTTTCATTGTTCCATTATGGCCATGATCTTCCTTTAAGCTTGCTTTGCTATTTTAAAATAGGAGGAGAAAATCACCAAAAGTGATGAACGCAAATAAATATGAACTAAAAAGGCAAAATAACGACTAAAGAACTCGAAATTCCAACATAATGGAACTAATACCCCATTCACACCAACGCTTAAACATGTTTAAATGTTGTTTAGTTTAAAACAGGTTTAGAAAAATATCTCCTAACCTCCCGTAATATTTGGAATGAAATCTTTACTAAAAGAAACTTTATTGACTTTATTACCATTCCAGGTAGTTTGAGTCATATACATTTAAAAATGTTCAAGATAGAGGCTAAAACCAAGTTAAACTAAACAACATTTAAACATGTTTAACCGTTGGTGTGAATGGGGCATAAGTTTGATTTCTTGACCGCCTGTCATGAATTCAAACTTGATGAATTGTAATCCACTTCCATCCTTGTAATCCTGCACTTTATCTCCAAACTTCTGCTTCAGTTTTGCTCTATGGAATGTTTTTATCCAATTTAATTGTATATTTGGTGGCATTTTGCGGTATATCATGGACCCTGTCCCGCCGAAATAGTAAAATTTCGCTTAGCTCATTTTCACGTTATATCGCCAAATGCCACAAATATACAACTTAGTTGGATAAAAAGATTGTATAGAGCAAAACAAAAGCAGTAGTTTGGAGATAAAGTGCAGGATTGCAAGGATTGAAGTGGATTACAGTTCATGAAATTTGATTTATTGACAGGCGGTCAAGAAATCAAACTTGTCATTCTTGTGAAATTGACTTTTCTAGCCGTTATTTTGTCTGTTTAGTTCACATTTCTATGCTTCTATCACTTTTGGCGATGGGTCGTCCAATTTCAAGGTATGAGTAGGATAATAAAGATACTAAGATAATAAAGTAAGTTTAAAGCAAACGTTAAAATAACCTTCGGATAATCATCGGAATTTTTTGGAACATTTCTTAAAAGTTGGCGGGAGTCTTCGGCAAGCTACGAAAAAATTCCGACATTGATCACAGACTTAGCAATATCCCAAAAACGTTGGAGAGTAGTCGGAAATATGCGGAAGACCTTGAACGTTATTTAACCCGGGATCTATTTTACTCGCCGAGCCAGTAACAACAACAACATCCTTTATTTATGCACGATAAAAATCAAAGCAAAAATCTTGCTTGTGGGGTCGTGTTTCTAGCTACACTAATTAAAAACGTTTCTATATACATTATAGTTGTGCTTCTCCAGCGCCTTCATAACTTTTAGATCATCCATGCAAGCCTTGCCAATGAAACTGGAATGGTAAATAGTACAACAGCACAAAATGTGTCGACTATCCTAAATATAACATTATTTTACTGAAAGTCCTTGATAACTGATTTTAGAAAAAAAAAAAAACGAAAATTCAGTTTCCTGGCTAACTTTTTTACATTTTCCAGAATGTCGAAGCTATAGAAAAGACACAAGAAAAGACTGATTGGCCTAAATGGTGTTTCAAATTATTGTTAATTCTTATAATACCCCAACAAACCGCTTTTCACCTTAGCTACGTTCATTCGTTTGTTACTGCATTCTTTACTTCATTTTGTCACTTTTGTATTTTTCTATCTAATCGAATTAAAAATTCATTGTAGCAATATATGCTCTTTCCTGATGAACTTTCGATGCTCTAAGAGCAAATTTCCATCTAAAATATTGATTAACTATAAAATTAAATTACATTTGAAACGATAAAATAACTCGTTCTATTCTCTATCACTGCGCTCAGACGAATAGAAAACATTTCCCATGTAAACACTAAAGACAATCATCTCGACCAGCCATTTTACTATGAGTAAACTAAAATATATAACTCTTAAGGCCCGTGCAAACGAACGCGTGATCGTTTGTACACCATATGTTGGGCAATGTTGCGTGAAGTTTGAAATCGGTCAAACTTTCCGCCCAACATCTGCCAACACTTCTTTCGTTTGCACGCTTTGTACAGCTGCCCAACATGTTGCGATCGTTTCAACACTCTCGGCCAACATGTTGGCACAACATCACCCAACAATGTTGGGTGATGTTGTGCCAATATGTTGCGTTCGTTTGTGCAGGCCTTTACAATGTCTATCTGCGTAAGCACTTCACGAAACATAGCCTGTACAAGTGAAGTCTGTTCAAAACAAAGTTTGCATTATAAATGGTACAAGAAATTGAACGCTTACATAGCGCTGTAGCGGCGAGAGATTATACCGGATGCGAAAAACCAGTAAAAAAAATCCTAACTCGGAGAAGAAACTGGAAACATATTCTCCAAACCAATACGGAACCACTTTAACCTCTGGAGTTTAAGGATTGAAAATAACCACTATTTAATGTTGTTTGTAACGCCACACAGTATGAAACCAGATTTCCGCAAACAAAGTACTTTAAGGTGGATTTCCACTGTCGCGTAAAAATTTACGTACGTAAAACGTGCGTTAAAAAAACTTACGTTACCAATTTCCACTGTTGCGTAAAAAATAATAAAAAACGTTTCCGTTTTACGTACGTTAAACGTACGTAAATACCTGCCATCCTGAAATTTTGGCGCGAAAAGGTTATTTGCCGCTAAAGTAATGGCCGCCGTTATAAACAAGCGGTTCTTTCTCCTGTTGTACCTTAGACAGAGACGAAAAAGACGACAAAAATATCGGAAAAGATTTCGGATCAGAGAGCTATTTCAAAATCGGTTTCAAGTGGGGGAATACCACACTCTAGTGCAAGAAATGCGCGAAAATGACCACGAGTCATTTTATAAATACTTCCGGATGACACCTGAAAGATTTGACCACCTTCTTTCTCTTGTGGGACCGATGCTGTCTAAGAAATCCTTGTATCGTGAGCCAATCAGTCCCGGTGAACGTCTCGCTGTTACTCTTCGATTTCTAGCTACTGGTGATTCCTTACAGACGATATCATTTAGCTACCGCCTTGGCCATACAACCGTGAGTAGAATAATTCCTGAGGTGTGCGATGCATTGTGGATTGCACTACAGGAATATGTAAAGCAGATAAAACAAAATGGCGTCTACATGGAGTTGGTGTCATGTGACAAAATCCGAAATTGCCATTGGTTAAATCGCCGCGTAAACGCAGACATCCGCGAAAAAGTTGAACCCAGTTCAACTTTTCCGAAAACGCTCGCGAGGGCTACGTGCCTTTACGTGCGTATAACGTACGTAAAAACCTAGAAAAAAACGCGGCACTGGAAATTGGACAACGTAAAGTCAACGCACGTAGTTACGCGCGTAAAATTTCATTTTTACGTACGTTAAAAATTTTTACGTACGTTAACGTGCGTAGGCAAAAACGCGACAGTGGAAATCCACCTTTAGGGAGATTGACGTCAAGTAAATAGCACAAATTAAGGAATGGTATAAGTAGGCAAAAACTGCGAATGCCAAGCATAGCATGACACGCATCCATCCCGGGGGGGGGGGACTCCCATATAAAAATGACGGGGTGCTCGTCGGAAATTTTCGAAAAATACCCTAAAAGGTACCAGAATCACGTTTGATGGGCATGGCTAAAAATAATTTTTACCCCTAAGAGGTACCAATTCTAAAACAACACATGTCATATTCTGTCATATTTTTTCGGCTCATACCCCAAAAGTACCGCGATAATTCTAACGGTGGTCATTTTAGATTTTAGTACCCTAAGCGGTACCAATCTCCAAATTTTGACCCCTAAAAGGTACGACAAGCACCCCCGTCATTTTTATATGGTAGTCCCCCCCCCCCGGGACATCCATTGGATAGTATTTTAACCAAGTGGCAGCTGTGAAGCTTCGTTTTGTATTTTACATGTTGCTTTTTTCAGAATGCCGAAGCTACAGAAACCTCACTGAGGGAGACCGTGCACAAGGTTACAAAGGAATTGTAAAATGCGACAGTTCTCTGACAAAAGCCTGGTATAGGTTCACAGGAACTGCTGGCAATAAGATGGCTGATACAGTTGTGGCAACACATCATTGTGGTACGCATGCGCCAGGTTATCTGAACGGAGGACATCCTACAGTGGCTCAAGGGGTTGTGCAACGCAAAGTGTGTTTTCATTGGTCTAATAACAACTGTCGTTGGTCTTCCATGATTAATGTTCGTAGATGTAGTTCTTTCTATGTTTATGAGTTGTCCAAACCACCTGCTTGCAGCCTACGCTACTGCGGTAACAATAAACAAGGTAGTGTTATTTGTGACTTCAAAAGCACTCTATTTTATTAACCACGTTGTGTATACAACGCATCAAAACCAAAGGGTGTTATTATTACTTTTGTCCATGTTTTGCTGTTACCTTCGTTTTTCCACCAAAGAATCATTGTATTGATGAATATTTTATTTCTTGTTTTTCAGCTCCAAACCCATCTGGTAAGCTATAAGCGAGCTCATACCTCAGTCAATATATATTGTTTGCTCCTTTTATCTAATTTTCAATGTATTTCCTTTGTTGTTCTTGTAGTTTCTGTACTTGTCCTTTAAACTGACCACATTTTTATCTCACTTGAGTTAAATACAAATCATTAACACTGAATCATTACTGTTCATGATCGGTACATGAACATAAAAACAAATCGTATAATCGTGTTAAAGGAGCTATATCATGGTTATTTTGAGGTTTTCGGGTCAAAACCGTCCCAAATTAAAACTAAGTACCTTTGTCACACACGAAATGCTTCAAGAACACTAACAGGAAGATATCAAGTGAATTTTAGCAGAGAAAATAAACCATAATCGGAGTTTTAGCGAATTTTCTAAGACACAAGCGATAAACTTGAAAAAATTGGCCCAATTTTTTCAAGATACAATCCATTTCCATCCTGGCCATCTGAAGCCCAAGACACTTATTTTTACTTTTAGAGCACTAGTGGAATAATTTTAAACAAAACTGGATTTTTAGTTTTGGAATTTCACTAATACAAAGATGTATTTTGGCTTTTTAAAGTAACGCTAAAAATGGTGACATAGCCCCTTTAAGGCTTTCTTAAACTTCCATGAGAAATGTCGTAACCAAAAAACTTAAATTTGAAATATTTAAATAGCAACTACAAGAGAATAAACGATATCCACTTGAGAAAAAGCAACGTTCACATAATTAAATGAATGAAGTAACACTTCATTGTTTCACAGAAAAGTGTTTTTAAAAACAAAACGTGAAATTTCTGACTTACTTTCACTGTACTTTAACCAGGATGTCAAAGCTACAGGACTCTCAGTGAGGCTGACCGTGCACAAGGTTACAAAGGAATTGTGAAATGCGACAGTTCTCTGACAAAAGCCTGGTATAGGTTCACAGGATCTGCTGGCAATAAGATGGCTGATACAGTTGTGGCAACGCATCACTGTGGTACGCATGCTCCAGGTTATCTGACCGGAGGACATCCTACAGTGGCTCAAGGGGTTGTACAACGCAAAGTGTGTTTTCATTGGTCCAATAACAACTGTCGTTGGTCTTCTGTCATTCGCGTTCGTAACTGTGGTGCTTTCTATGTTTATGAGTTGTTCAAACCACCTGCTTGCAGTTTACGTTACTGCGGTAACGGTGTGCAAGGTAGGGTTATTTGTGACTTTCAACGCACTGTGTTAGCACCTTAAGTATACAACACTACCCAGTTATTTTTACTCGCGTCCATGTTTTGTTCAACCTTTGGTCTTTCAATAAAACGTGGGTGTTCATGTCTTTCCTTTTTTAGCACTAAGTCCATCTACTAAGTTATACTGACAAGGTCATACCTGCCAATTAAACTTGTTTGCTCATTTTAATTAACTCTAAACCATTTTATTATGTTTTTCGAGCGCTATTTCGATTCCTTAAAACTGACCACCTTTTGTCTTGTCTGATCTGACTGACTGGCTGATTGACTGGATGATGACTTTTCATGACAATACATTAAGGCTCCACAGCTTGAGATATGGTGTTGAAGCCATCAACCGCAGCCAAGAAGCCATTTCTTAAAACGCATAATAAACACTTGACCACTTATCAATACATTCACATAAACAAAACAAAGTTAAACGTCTTTAGTATATCTTCAACACTTTATTACGGACTTTTTTCAATTCATAAACTACAACAGAACAAAATATGTCAATTATAACAAATAATGACATTCTCTTCAGTCAACTTATAAATCTTCCAATAGTCATTGTTTTTACTGACAGACCTTCATCAGTGGTCAAAGGAAATGTAACTTTCCTGGCTAACTTTGACTGTGCTTTTCCCAGAATGTCAAAGCTACAAAACTCTCAGTGAGGCTGACCGTGCACAAGGTTACAAAGGAATTGTGAAATGCGACAGTTCTCTGACAAAAGCCTGGTATAGGTTCACAGGATCTGCTGGCAATAAGATGGCTGATACAGTTGTGGCAACGCATCACTGTGGTACGCATGCTCCAGGTTATCTGACCGGAGGACATCCTACAGTGGCTCAAGGGGTTGTGCAACGCAAAGTGTGTTTTCATTGGTCCAATAACAACTGTCGTTGGTCTTCTGTTATACGCGTTCGTAACTGTGGTGCTTTCTATGTCTACGAGTTGTCCAAACCACCTGCTTGCAGCCTACGCTACTGCGGTGACAATAAGCAAGGTAGGCTTATTCACTCTATATAATTTACCAACTTATGCATACAACGCAAGAAAACCAACAGTCTTATCATTTTTTTTAGTTGATGTCTAACTCAACCTTTCGTTTTCCCCAAAAGGATAATTGCGTTAATGAATATTCACTTCTTGTTTTTCAGCTCCAAGCCCATCTGGTAAGCTATAAACAAGCTCATACATTAGTCAATATATATTGCTTGCTCATTTTAACTTATTATGCTTTGATTTCATTTTTCCTTCTTGATGTTTCTTCCGTCCTTTCAACTGACTTTTTTTTTTATCTCACTTGAGTAAAATACATATCATCCGCACTGAACCGGTACTATACTATTATACTGACTTTTTTTAACCCACTTGAGTAAAATACATATCATCCACACTTAACCGGTTCTATTGAGTACGTTCACAACAAAAAAATTGTATAATCTCGTTAAGGCTTTCTTTATAGAGTTCCTTAAGAAATGTCGTAACAAAAACTTGAATTTCAAATTTTTAAATAAACAACTACAAAAGAAAAAACGATAACAAATATAATGAAGAGTAACGTTAACATTATTAAACGAATAAAGTTACTTTATTGTTTTACTGATCATCCTTACTCAGAGATTTTAATAACGAAATGTAAATTTTCAAGCAAATTTCCATTCTACTTTAACCAGGATGTCAAGGCTACAGAACTCTCAGTGAGGCTGACCGTGCACAAGGTTACAAAGGAGTTGTGAAATGCGACAGTTCTCTGACAAAAGCCTGGTATAGGTTCACAGGATCTGCTGGCAATAAGATGGCTGATACAGTTGTGGCAACGCATCACTGTGGTACGCATGCTCCAGGTTATCTGACCGGAGGACATCCTACAGTGGCTCAAGGGATTGTGCAACGCAAAGTGTGTTTTCATTGGTCCAATAACAACTGTCGTTGGTCTTCTATCATACGCGTTCGTAGCTGTGGTGCTTTCTATGTCTACGAGTTGTCGAAACCACCTGCTTGCAGTCTACGCTACTGCGGTAACAATAACCAAGGTAGGCTTATTTGTAACTTTAGAGACCTTAACGCACTCTATATATAACACAGGACGAAATAATGAATTTACTAATCTTTAAGAGAAAATTAAATTTTACTTAAAGGTATCGAAAATCTTTAAGTTGAGACGTAAATACTCTTAAATGTATTAAAGTAAGTAAGTATCTTTAATATGTGTTTAAGAACCTTTACGTTATCTTTAATTCAACTTTTCAACAACTTAAAGACCCTTAAAGGCAACTTAAATTGTTCATTACTAGCTTTAAGTGTTGTCAAGTAAAGGCTTAATTTCAACTCCACTACACAGCAGACATTATACACTCCAATAGGTTTATTTTGATGTATTTCGGCCGGACACCAACGGCAATAACAAACAACCTAGAAGACAAAGAAAGGGCTTGACGAATCAGACTAAATTATTTTCAGTAGCGGAAAATAAGTACACACTAAAGCCCCAACGATTTGGAAACGGAAAGCCTAACAGATATATCATCCTTAACATAACCGTTTTTAGCTGAAACCGATTTCCAGCGACCATGCCTTTGAAAAGCTCTCTCTTTGACATCACTGTTCGCAGCTTTTGATGCTCCCCCCGACCTGAAAGAGTGAGTACCGTATACGGTAGGATCCGGAACGAAGTTACCCAAAGTCTTGCGAAGATGATCTCTAAAAGTACTGTAACAAATTGGCTTGTCTCTAGCAACGAGCTTGTGTGATGCCTTAGTTCTAACGAGCTGTCTGAATATAAGCTCACTGGAGGATGGACTAATATTCATTCTCGACAAGTACTCGTTGAGAATCTTAACCGGGCAAGCCGATCCCTCGGCTTCGGAGATCAAAACCTCATTACCTTCTCTAAGCTGGTCATTTTTGCTTTTGTCAGTTTTAATTTTCATGAAACCTTCGTGAAAAGATATTTGATTTCTTCTGATTCTGCTAACATCGTCAAACCTAAAGAAACCAGTAAAACACAACAGAAATAGACAAACATTTCTAAGCACTAGGCCATCAGACAAATCTGATCCGTCCACAATGCCTTTAAGAACTTCTAACGGCAAAGGTTCCTTTCTGTTTGCCCTTTCTGTACCTAGGATTCTTTTGGCCCCCTCTCTAACCCTGACCACTAAGGAGTTATCCGTTGGGGATTTCAAACCTGAAGTTTCGTGTGCCCATTTTATACCATAAAAAGCGGCGTCAACCGAACTGTGAGAATTGGTACTTTCAATTAGAAATTGCAAATAGATTGCCACTGGCAGAGGATCAGCTGGGAAATAATCAAAATCTCCCCGACTTAATGCAAAGTCCATCTGTTAAGCACACGCATGTAAAGGTTCACTGTCCCAGGAGCTCTTGACAGTAGAACTGTGGTCTGTAACCTGCTTGTTAGCTCCCTCAATTCAGGGTTCTTAAAACCTGCTTCTTTCCAGATCCCCTGTTGGAACACATCTGAAAGAAAACAAAGAAAATAGAGACTGTAAAAAAAAAACTTAAGAAAAAAGACGCCTTACACCGCCAAATGAAAGAACTAAGTATTGAACACAACAAAAATCACTCAGAATAGACTGCATTTAGAACGTTCTTTATTGACACAGCTCAAAACTTACAATTAATACAAATGCAATACTCGTGAGCACAAGAATGCGATTTAAGTTACAACTGTTGAAATCACAATTGAATTCAAATTACAAGACCAAAACAATCGTCACTGACTCATGACATAACAGTCTAACTCTCTCCATGAAAAACCGGGATGACCAAAGATCCCGCCTGTAAAGTTCTCAAGGGCAATATAATAATTGCGTACAGAACAGGTTTTCCAAAGACCTCAAACTTGGCCTGAACACTGTCAGAGCATTTGAAACAGCTTCCGCTTTCTTTTGTACAGAAACCCGACAATCGTGCCCTATCAGGGACATGAAAATTAACACGTAAAGCGACAACTCTGAAGGACAAATGTTTTGTCCCAAACAAACGGTTTTTAGCTTTTCCTCTCACAAATAAGTGATCGGACTGTGGGAGCAATAACCAATCTTGGACAAACGAGCTCCAGTGTACACCATCAGCACACAAAAGGATCCAAAAATAAGACGATCTCCACATTGGTACCACAAGCGTACCCGCTGCTTTGCAAGCTCTCAGATGAGCAATAACTTTGTCAACTACACAAACTGGCGGCACCAGCCAATTGTTATCAAACCCCCAATCTTGGGTAAAGGCGTCTACTGCCTCAGCACCAGGCTGATAGAACCTAGTATTAAAACGAGCAAGTTTAGCATTATAGTTACATGCGAATCTGTCAACTGAATGCGGTCCCCATGTAAAATCTAACATTGCAAAAACTTCGTCGTTTAATGAATAATCGTCGAAATCTACTATTCTGCTCAAAAAATCAGCATTTACATTGGTATCTCTAGGTATCCATTTCATCTCCACAGAAATATTAAGAGACAGACACGTCGTAAATATAGACAAAGCTAGAGTCTGCAGATCTTTGACTTTACTGCCCTGATTAACTATGGCCACGACATTAGCATTATCAGTGAACCAAGCGACCTGCTGTCCGTACAATTCGTTAGCGAAACCTTCCAAAGCTAACTGAACAGCTTTCAGTTCCCTCCAAGTAGAACTCTTAGCACTTTCCTCCGGAGACCAATTCTGTTGAAAAATCTTACCCTCGCTCTGTACGAAGGAGCCACATGCGCGATCGGACGCATCAGAATATACTATCTTAGTAGGTTTGGTCTCCGTAACCCAAGCAGGACGGCCGTTTAGACATTGGGCGTTCTGCTTCCAGAACAGAATCTCCTGCATTGCTACGTCCGTTAGTTTAACTTTGGAATACCATGACACTTTGCTATTCAGGACCTCGTACAATGACCTAGTCATAATTCGCGTTACATTACCCACGCAAACTGCTAACGAAATGATCAAACCTATTAACGAAGCTAATTCTAAAGCATTAACCTTACGGGACCTACATTGAACCATCGAATTGATGAGATTCTTAAGTTTTGTAAGCCTCTGGATAGTTGCCGAAACGGTGCCTTGTTTTGTATCTAATATAACACCTAGCCAAGTAATAACCTGCGAGGGTTCCCATAGGGACTTCTCTTCGTTAATCAAGAAACCAAATCTAAACAAATCACTATGGACTTTCAAGCTGTTGATTTTAGCCGTGATATTATTCGCGCCTCCGCCCAATCCATCATCAAGAAAAACAACAATAGGTATCCCATTACACTAGGTTTTAGATTAATATTAGATATTTACATTACATTACATTAGGTTTTAGATTAATATTAGATATTTTATACTTTTTTATGTGTCCCCAAATTAGTATGGGTTTACCCAGGCTATAAGGTCTTTTGACACTTAAATAAAGTTTCTATCTATCTATCTATCTATCTACACCTCCATTCTTTCACTAAGGGTTTGAACAATTTAGGGAATAAATAAGGGGCGGACGATAACCCGAAAGGCAAAACTGTAAATTGAAAATATTGCATTATACCGTCACCAAAGTCCCATGCAAAGGTTAGAAACTTCCTATGATCTGGGAATATTTCGACGTGGTGGTACGCCGATTTAAGATCAAATTTAAATAAGAAAAACCCCTGTGACATAACTTTCAGGGCTACTTTTAAATCACAGATGAATGAGGTTAGTTTCTAGAGAAACTGTGGTGCTGCGTCGGTGGGGGGATGAAACACGAGAATTTAGTTTTATCGACTGAGTCGATAAGGTAAATTGACCACCGTAAAAAGATTCAAATAGCTGACGTTTCGAGCGCTAGCCCTTCGTCGGAGCGAATCAAGGAATTGTGGGTAGTGTGTGGTTTATATAGTAAGCGGTGGAGCTACGCTATTGGTGGAAATTTGGTGACGTGAAAAACAAATGTAGATTAGTTGAATGAAAAGCGTTCGTTGATTCCGTGGGGTTTGAGAGTGCCGATTTGAAAGATGATTTTTTGTTCTAGGTTTTTACGACTTTCTGTGTTACCCTGGTGTAGGGAAAGGCCGCAGATTGTCATGAACAATTCTAAACAACACATGACAATCTGCGGCCTTTCCCTACACCAGGGTAACACAGAAAGCCGTAAAAACCTAGAACAAAAAATCATCTTTCAAATCGGCACTCTCAAACCCCACGGAATCAACGAACGCTTTTCATTCAACTAATCTACATTTGTTTTTCACGTCACCAAATTTCCACCAATAGCGTAGCTCCACCGCTTACTATATAAACCACACACTACCCACAATTCCTTGATTCGCTCCGACGAAGGGCTAGCGCTCGAAACGTCAGCTATTTGAATCTTTTTACGGTGGTCAATTTACCTTATCGACTCAGTCGATAAAACTAAATTCTCTACTTTTAAATCCTCACATTTAAATTTCTGTTTGAAAACATACATGTTGATGTGCCTCAAATCTAAAATTAATCTCTTCTTTCCAGACGATTGTGCCGATACAGACAAGGGATTAACTATCTCAGGAACAAAATTAAGCGGTTCCACACATTTATTAACTAGGAGTTCTTTAATTGCATCCGATACAAAAACCTTCTCCTGAAGAGCGGATGAATTGTTAGCAATAATCTTAGAAGGGGGAAGAGACACAAAAAGAATTTTGTAACCTTCACGAATAAAGGACAAAATAAATCCAGGGGCACCGATTTTCTCCCATTCGGAAACGTGTTTAGATAATCTACCTCTAACATAAAGCATAGGTTTCGTTTGAGAATCCAATTCGTAAGGTTCAGATGAACAGATTTTCAGCAAGCATGAATCTATACATTCATCAGGGAAATTTTCCGAATTCGCATAATCTAAAGAATAATCAGAGAACAAGAAATTGTCTACACCTTGCTGTGATTGCTGCTCCGCTAGTCATCTGGTACTCCCGGCTCCTCGCAACGCCGTCGGGCATTGGGCCCTCCAGTGACCTGGCTTTCCGCAATGATAGCAAAATCCCGGCTTCAATTGGATCTTGTAGCGCGAGTCCAATATCGGTATCTGCCTCGCAGCCGGAAGACGCTCGTTGAACTGCTTCGTGTTAAACTAGCCAATGGCTGGATTCTTTCCTGGCAGCAGCTGCAACAGCAGTTTTGTTGGCTCTGGCTAATGTTTGCTTCGCATTGGCCTTGGCTCTCACCTCCGCCTTGTACATCTTTTTCTCGTCTTCCGAATCGTCTGCAATTTCACTCTTCTTGTATTCATGAACAGTAGCCCACCCGAATTCTGATTTATCGGCGAGAAGAATGTGCTTTTGTCTTTCTCTAAGCAAAGTCTCACCTTTCTCCAGGGTTTCTTTAACTTTGTCCATACCGTCAGATTGGACGGACGATTTTGCCTCGTCCATAACATCCTGCAACTTAGCGTTAAAGCGAAACTGGTCCTCATTCGCTTTTTTCTTGAAACGACGAGGTTCGTCGAGCTTGAGTTTCTTGATTTCCCTGATTTGTGAGTCGGCCGATTCTGTTTGCGACCTCTTAAGATCGGCCAACGATTCTTTTAGCATCTCCTTCATTGAGTCTTGCAAGGACTGGTTGTTCTTTTGGACCGACCGTTGAACTATTTTAGCGACGTCGTCCTCGCTGAGAGTCGTCATGTCGAATCGCAACGAAGATGAATTTTGAAAACACTGACGCCGAATGGTGCAGGCCTAGAATGACTAACCACGTGCGACACTTCGTTTATAACGAAGTATGCTATCCACAATGCACTACAACAATAGTACCCAGTCCCTGCTGTTCCTGTGCCGTAGAAATATCAATTTCTGTCTAATTCGTTGACTACGTTACTCAAACGCCAGAAATTACATTTTAAGTAATTTACGGTGCACTTAAAGATAGTCTTAATTGTTCTTTAAGTTTTCTTTAATGAACCTTTACTTGCACTTAAAGTCGTTATTTCGTCCTGTCATACAATCAACCACCTTAAGAATAGTATTAAAAATTTATTATGTTTGCGGCTCAACAATGGTCAAGTGCCTATGAAATTTTCGACCCGTTTCTTATACTAAAAAATTTATTTCCATGTTCCACTTATTCATAATTTTCCAATTTAAGTTATGGTCAAGCAACGAAAAGTATATTTTTGTCCTGGGACATGGAACTAGTATAAAACGAAACATCACTGCAACAAACCGTTCAGTATGGCCGTATTTGGATTTCCAGACCTAAATCAGTATCCTAATTAAAATACTTGAAGTGAAACAAAAGAAAGGGAAACTGACTTACGGCAGAAAAACAGAAGTAGAAGCAAATAACATGGTTACGTCATCAGTTGTCCAAAAATGCTGTGTCGCTTTCAGACGCTTCAGCATTTCTCAGAAAAAAAAAACACTTTTAGCTATATTTTTAGCAGTCAGTCAGCTCAGTTGGAAATGTCCTCCGACGATGAATTTTCACCATGAATGTCTGCACAACTGCTGACGTCACAAGTCCTAATTTGCATATTTTGGCCGCGCGCTAGTTGTCCATATTTTTGGCTCAAATAGGCCAACTTTAAGGTAAGAAAAAAATAGATTACGCGCTTTATCATAACTTAAATTGGTAAATTATAAATCACTGGACATAGACTTCAATTTTTTAGCATACGAAACGGGTCGGAAATTTCATTTTGATAGGTAATTTAAGGTTAACTCTTTCGTCTCAACGGACGACAAGAGACCCAGGGTTCGAGTCTTCGACTCAAGAGTGAAATTTGTGATCTTCGCAGTGTGCTCTCACTCTCATTCTTAAGCCGTTCAAAAAGCGACCTGAAAAAATTCAGGCTTGAACGGGATTCGAACCCATGACCTTGCCGTTGCAATGCTCTATCCACTGAGCTATCAATCCAGATGGACAGATGGTCAATTGTTAATTCGTAATATACCCGATGATGGTGAATACATATGAAAAAAAAAAGAAAATACCATTACTCTGTGGAGCAGTTGGATAATTTGCTCTAATTTGTTGTATTGTTACTCTAGTCAAAACTGCAAAGTCCGTTCTCAAGCTTATTAACTGTTGAACAGTAGACTAACGATTTTGAGTCTATCAGCGTGGAACAAAGAGCCGAAAGGCGACAAAGAAAACGAGACAACAGGCCTAGATGCAGAAGAAGCCCGGCGGATTTTTAATTCTGTCCTGGCTTTAAAAATAGGAAAGATCTTTCGGTGACATTTTCGTCACAATCATCCCAGTGAGGAGAGCTGTCTTTTTGTTTTATAACTAGCATTACTACCAGGGGACTGGACATGACTTTTTGCTCTTACCAGCTGAAGACGATTTTCCAAAACAATAGCCCATATCTCCTAGCAACGGCCGAACATTTTCCCACCCAGTTATTAAAATGTAACACCGTGCGCTTGGCGCCCGCGCCTGGGCTTCCAAAAAACAATCACTTGGTTACCAAGACTTAGGAATGCAAGCGCTATTTCATGAATCGAACGCAGCGTTCTGCAAGCATTGTTCATAAACTATATGGGTAGAAATGAGCAGAAAAGACACAGGACGACAGAAATGTGAGTAATTGACGTTTATTTCAGATAACTGAACCATTACTATTCAGTACTTCAACATAGAAACAAATTGTATAATCCAGTTAAGGCTTTCTTAAAGTGCCCCTGTGATCAAATTTTTGATTTTAATTTTTTCACATGTTCGTGTACAATTAGACTTTCTACTCATCTTGCCAAATTTCAATTCATCACGAACATCAGAAGTCATTTTATTTTAACATTTATTTCCGAGAATTAACGGCCACCATTAATCAACCTTGTTCCAAGGCTTGGTTGCGAATGAGAGAAAGTGACGTCAAAGACTCAAACATACCTCACGGGTTGAAATTATAATAACAATAAGTATTGAAAATCACGCGAAAAGAAACAAAAACTTTGGACTTGTTCTTCGTGCAATTTTCTATGCTGATTGTTATTATAATTTCAACCCGTGAGGTATGTTTGAGCCTTTGACGTCACTTTCTCCCATTCGCAACCAAGCTTTGGAACAAGGTTCATTAATGGCGGCCGTAAATTCTCGGAAATAAATGTTAAAATAAAATGACTTCTGATGTTCGTAATGGATAGAAAATTGGCAAGATGAGTAAGAAAGTTTAACAGTACACGAAAATGTAAAAAACTGAAAATCAAAAATTTGATCACAGGGGCACTTTAAAGTTCCATGAGAAAATGTCATCACCAAAAAACTTAAATTTTAAAAACTTATAAATCAACAACTATAACAGAACAAACGATATCGACCAGAGTTAATATTAATGTTCATATAATTGAAAGAATGAAGTTACTTTATTGTTTCGCTGATGATACTAAAGCTTAGTGATTTTAATAACAAAACATTAATTTTCTGGCTAACTTTCATTGTGCTTTTCCCAGGATGTCAAAACTACAGAACTCTCAGTGAGCCTGACCGTGCACAAGGTTACAAAGGAATTGTAAAATGCGACAGTTCTCTGACAAAAGCCTGGTATAGGTTCACAGGATCTGCTGGCAATAAGATGGCTGATACACTTGTAGCAACGCATCACTGTGGTACGCATGCTCCAGGTTATTTGACCGGGGGACATCCTACAGTGGCTCAAGGAGTTGTGCAACGCAAAGTGTGTTTTCATTGGTCCAATAATAACTGTCGTTGGTCTTCTGTCATTCGCGTTCGTAGCTGTGGTGCTTTCTTTGTCTATGAGTTGTCCAAACCACCTGCTTGCAGCCTACGGTACTGCGGTAACAATAAGCAAGGTAGGCTTATTTGCAACATTAAACGCATGTTATTGCTGGTTTGCACGTGACGTCACGGCTGCCATGTTGGTGGTCAAGATCAAAAGCGTTTCACTCACGTGACCTTCATTCCTGTGGGACTCAAATGACAAACGTCATGGCGGCCATGTTGGTACACATAACAAAAGAGGTTCATTAAAATTCTTTTGTAGGTGTGCACCAACATGGCCGCCGTGACGTAACGTGAAAGCCACCTATAGACCAATTTCGTTATATTAAAATTCATACTTGGCTCCGAGGCTTAGGGGAATAAAACAAAAGAAATTACTTATTCATCCCTGAACCTGGATGCGATTTCTTTTGTTTTATTCCCCCAAGCCTCGGAGCCAAGTATGAATTTTAATATATATATATATATATATATATATATATATATATATCGAAATTGGTCTATTCTGCGACAAAAATTGTATTGTATTAACCACCAACATGGCCGCCTTGTCACGTGGTTATAAACCAAGAATATAATTTTCCACCTTATGTATACCGCGCAACAAAACCAAGCGATGTTATTATTTTTTTGAGTTGATGTTTTCATTATCTTTCGTTTTTCCACGATAGAATCATTGCGTTGATGAATATTTTATTTCTTGTTTTTCAGCCCCAAGTCCATCTGGTAAGCTACAAACGACCTCATACCTCAGTCAATATAGTTACTCACGTGTCCGGCGGCCATATTGTTTCACTGAAACAAAAAGTGTTTCTATTAAAATATAGTTCAGTTCCCGAAGAACTAGTTTGGTACACCAATATGGCCGCCGTAACGTCAAATAAAAACGCTCTCTAAATTTTAACTAATTTTCACTTCTCCTTTGTCGTTCTTGTGGTTTCTGTTGTCCGTCAAACTGATCGCATTTTATCTCACTTTAGTTTAAAACAAATCATTAACACTGAACCATTACTATTCAGTACATCAACATATTAACAATGTCGTAACCAAAAAACGTTAATTTAAATGTTTATAAATAAACAAATCCAACAGAACAAACGATATCGACTATAATAAATAGTAACGTTCACATAATTGAACGAACGAAGATACTTGATTGTCTTATCGATCATCCTTGCTAAGTCTTTTTAATAACGAAACGTTAATTGTCTGGCAAATTTGCATTGTACTTCAACCAGGATGTCAAAGCTATAGAACTCTCAGTGAGGCTGACCGTGCACAAGGTTACAAAGGAATTGTGAAATGCGACAGTTCTCTTTCAAAAGCCTGGTATAGGTTCACAGGATCTGCTGGCAATAAGATGGCTAATACAGTAGTGGCAACGCATCACTGTGGTACGCATGCGCCAGGTTATTTGACCGGAGGACATCCTACAGTGGCTCAAGGGGTTGTGCAACGCAAAGTGTGTTTTCATTGGTCCAATAACAACTGTCGTTGGTCTTCTGTCGTTCGCGTTCGTAGTTGTGGTGCTTTCTTTCTCTATGAGTTGTCCAAACCACCTGCTTGCAGCCTACGCTACTGCGGTAACAATGAGCAAGGTAGGGTTTTTTGAATTTTTAGAAACCTTTATACGCACTCCATTATACGCACTCCATACAGAATTTTTTACGATTGTTCAAGAACTTTTCTTCCTTCCAGAACTATACATTATAAATTATATGTATTGTTTTTATTTATTTTTTCAAAACTCCTTACCTTTACTTTAAAAAAAGTCTAACAAACCGTGGCAGTATGAACATAAGCTTACCACAATATTGCGTTGCGCGTTAGCTCACAGAAGCCTTTGATTCCACCAAGCGAACATCGCGTTAATGAATATTTTTATTTCTTGTTTTTCAGCTCCAAGTCCATCTGGTAAGCTGAAAACGAGCTCATACCTCGGTCAATATATATTGTTTGCCACTTTTAACCTCTTTTTACATGATTTCTTGTTCTTGTAGTTTCTGTTGTCCTTTAAACTGACCGCTTTTTATCTCACCTCAGTTAAATACAAATCAGTAACACTGAACCCTATGATTACTATCCAGTACATAAACATAGAAACAAATTCAATAATCTCGTTAAGGCTTTTTAAAGTTCCATAAGAAATATCGTAACCAAAAAACTTAACTTTGAAATATTTAAATAAACAACTACAACAGAACAAATGAAGCCAAATGATATCGACCACAGCGAAAAAGTAACGTTTACGTAATTGAACAAGTGACGTTAATTCTTTTTTTCCATGATCCTTTCTCAGTAAGTGCTTCATATAACAACGTTAATTTTCTAGCTAACTTCCATTGTGCTTTATCCAGGTTGTCAAAGCTACAAAACTCTTAGTGAGGCTGACCGTGCACAAGGTTACAAAGGAATTGTGAAATGTGACAGTTCTCTTGCAAAAGCCTGGTATAGGTTCACAGGATCTGCTGGCAATAAGATGGCTGATACAGTTGTGACAACGCATCACTGTGGTACGCATGCGCCAGGTTATTTGACCGGAGGACATCCTACAGTGGCTCAAGGGGTTGTGCAACGCAAAGTGTGTTTTCATTGGTCCAATAACAACTGTCGTTGGTCTTCTGTTATACGCGTTCGTAACTGTGGTGTTTTCTATGTCTACGAGTTGTCCAAACCACCTGCTTGCAGCCTACGCTACTGCGGTAACAATAAGCAAGGTATGCTTATTCACTCTATATAAATTACCAACTTATGCATACAACGCAAGAAAACCAAGAGATGTTATTATTTTTTTAGTTGATGTTTTGCTCAACCTTTCGTTTTTCCCAAAAGGATAATTGCGTTAATCATTATTTCTTTCTTGTTTTTCAGCTCCAAGCCCATCTGGTAAGCTATAAACAAGCTCATACATTAGTCAATATATATTGCTTGCTCATTTTAACTTATTATCTCTTGATTTCATTTTTCCTTCTTGTTGTTTCTTTCCTCCTTTCAACTAACTTTTTTTTATCTCACTTGAGTAAAATACATATCATCCGCACTGAACCGGTACTATACTATTGTATAATCTCGTTAAGGCTTTCTTAAAGTTCCTTAAGAAATGTCGTAACCAAAACTTAAATTTCAAATTTTTAAATGAACAACTACAAAAGAAAAAACGAGATCAAATATAGTGAATAGCAACATTAACATTATTAAACGAATGAAGTTGCTTGATTGTTTTACTGATCATTCTTGCTCAGTGATTTTAATAACGAAACGTTAATTTTCAAGCAAATTTGCATTATACTTTAACCAGGATGTAAAGGCTACAGAACTCTCAGTGAGGTTGACCGTGCGCAAGGTTACAAAGGAGTTGTGAAATGCGACAGTTCTCTTTCAAAAGCCTGGTATAGGTTCACAGGATCTGCTGGCAATAAGATGGCTGATACAGTTGTGGCAACGCATCACTGTGGTACGCATGCGCCAGGTTATTTGACCGGAGGACATCCTACAGTGGCTCAAGGGGTTGTGCAACGCAAAGTGTGTTTTCATTGGTCCAATAACAACTGTCGTTGGTCTTCTATCATACGCATTCGTAGCTGTGGTGCTTTCTATGTCTACGAGTTGTCCAAGCCACCTGCTTGCAGTCTACGCTACTGCGGTAACAATAAGCAAGGTACGATTATTTGTAACTTTAAACGTATGTTGTATAATTTACCTACTTATGTCTACCACGCAACAAAACCAAGCGGTGTTATTATTTATTGAGTTGATGTTTTACTCTATCTTTCGGTTTTCCAAAGTATCATTACGTTGATGAATGTTTTATTTTCAGCTCCAAGTTCATCTGGTAAGCTACAAACAAGCTCGTACCTCAGTCAATAAGGGTTACTCACGTGGCCAGCGGCCATATTTGTTTACTGAAACAAAAGAAATTGTTTTCTCGCGCGTTCCCCACTATCTCGGAGCCTGGAACAGGCTACCGAAGGATTAGTAAGATAACCAATTCCGTTTGTTTTGGAACACCGATATGGCCACCGTGACGTCATATAAAAACGCTCTGGAAATTTTAACCAATTTTCACTTGTTTTCTTATGTCATTCTCGTGGTTTCTGTTGTCCGTCAAACTGATAGCATTTTTTCTCACTTGAGTTGAAAACAAATCATTAACACTGAATCTTTACTATTCAGTTCATGAACATATAAACAATGTCGAAACCAAAAAACGTTAATTTCAAATATTTATAAATAAACAAATCCAACAGAACAAACAATATCGACTATAGGAAATAGTAACGTTCACATAATTGAACGAATGAAGTTATTGTTTTACTGGTCAGTCATCCTTCCCAAGTCGTTTTTTAAAATAACGAAACGTTAATTTTCTGGCCAATTTGCATTGTACTTTAACCAGGATGTCAAGCCTACAGAACTCTCAGTGAGGCTGACCGTGCACAAGGTTACAAAGGAATTATGAAATGCGACAGTTCTTTGGCAAAAGCCTGGTATAGGTTCACAGGATCTGCTGGCAATAAGATGGCTGATACAGTTGTGGCAACGCATCACTGTGGTACGCATGCTCCAGGTTATTTGACCGGAGGACATCCTACAGTGGCTCAAGGGGTTGTGCAACGCAAAGTGTGTTTCCACTGGTCCAATAACAACTGTCGTTGGTCTTCTGTCATTCGCGTTCGTAGCTGTGGTGCTTTCTATGTTTACGAGTTGTCCAAGCCACCAGCTTGCAGCTTACGCTACTGCGGTAACAATAAGCAAGGTATTATTATTCACCTTATATAATTTTTCACCATATGTATAAAACGCAACAAAGCCAAGAGATGTTACTGTTTTTTTGTGTCCATTTTTGCTTTTCATTCGTTTTTCCACCAAAACATCATTGTGTTGATGAATATTTAATTTCTTGTTTTTCATCTCCAAGCCCGTCTGGTAAGCTATAAACGAGCTCATACCTCAGTCAATATATATTGTTTGCTACTTAACTAATTTTTACATGATTTCCTTTGTTGTTCTTGTGGTTTTCGTTATTCTTTAAACTGAATGCAACACTGAACCATTATTATTCAGTACATGAACATAAAAACAAATTGTATAATCCCGTCAAGGCTTTCTCGAAGTTTAATGAGCAATGTCGTAGCCAACAAAAATTAAATTTGAAATGTTTACAAATAAACAACTGCAACAGATGAACGATATAATAATAATAATAAATCCAAATTTGTACCGCGCAGTTTCTATAAAAATATTCAACTGCACCTTATCGATATCGACTATAGTGAATAGTAACGTTCATACAATTGAACGAATAAAGTTACGTGACTGTTTTTCTAATAATCCTTACTCAGGAAGTGGTTTTTATAACAACGTTAATTTTCTGGCAAACTTGCATTGTGCTTTTTCCAGGATGTCAAAGCTACAGAAACCTCACTGACGCTGACCGTGCACAAGGTTACAAAGGAGTTGTGAAATGTGACAGTTCTCTGACAAAAGCCTGGTATAGGTTCACAGGATCTGCTGGCAATAAGATGGCTGATACACTTGTAGCAACGCATCACTGTGGTACGCATGCTCCAGGTTATCTAACCGGAGGACATCCTTCAGTGGCTCAAGGGGTTGTGCAACGCAAAGTCTGTTTTCATTGGTCCAATAACAACTGTCGTTGGTCTTCTGTCATACGCGTTCGTAGCTGTGGTGCTTTCTATGTCTATGAGTTGTCCAAACCACCTGCTTGCAGCCTACGCTACTGCGGTAACAATAAGCAAGGTAGGGTTTTTTAAACTTTAGAGACCTTTAAACGCACTCCATACAATTAACCCCCTTAATAATAGAATTAAATAAAACTTAATTAGATATACGGTTTCAGAATTGTTCAAGAATTTTTTCTTCCTCCCAGAACTGTATAAAAGACATATATTGTTTTTATTTATTTTTTCAAAAACTTCTTACCTTTACATTAAAAAACTCTATCAAACCATGTCAGTATGAACATAAGCTTACCACAATATTGCGTCGCGCGTTAGCTCACAGAAGCCTTTGATTTCACCAAGCGAACATCGCGTTAATGAATATTTTTTCTCTCTTGTTTTTCAGCACCAAGTCCATCTGGTATTTTAAAGCTGAAAACGAGCTCATACCTCACAGTCAATATATATTGTTTGCCACTTTTAACCAATTTTTACATGATTTCTTGTTCTTGTGGTTTCTGTTGTCCTTTAAACTGACCGCATTTTATCTCACCTCAGTTAAATTCAAATCAGTAACACTGAACCCGATGATTACTATTCAGCACATGAACATAGATTAAAACAAATTCAATAATCTCGTTAAGGCTTCTAAAAGTTCCATAAGAAATGTCGTAACCAAAAAAAATAACTTTGAAATATTTACATAAACAACTAAAACAGAACAATTGATATCGACTACAGTGAAAAAGTAACTTTTACATAATTGAACAACTGAGGTTGATTGTTTTTTTTTCCATGATCCTTTCTCAGTAAGTGCTTTATATAACAACGTTAATTTTCTAGCTAACTTCCATTGTGCTTTTTCCAGGTTGTCAAAGCTACAAAATTCTTAGTGAGGCTGACCGTGCACAAGGTTACAAAGGAATTGTGAAATGCGACAGTTCTCTGACAAAAGCCTGGTATAGGTTCACAGGATCTGCTGGCAATAAGATGGCTGATACAACTGTGGCAACGCATCACTGTGGTACACATGCTCCAGGTTATCTGACCGGAGGACATCCTACAGTGTCTGAAGGGGTTGTGCAACGCAAAGTGTGTTTTCATTGGTCCAATAACAACTGTCGTTGGTCTTCTGTCATACGCGTTCGTAACTGTGGTGTTTTCTATGTCTATGAGTTGTCCAAACCGCCTGCTTGCAGCCTACGCTACTGCGGTAACAATAAGCAAGGTAGGGTTTCAGCACACTCTATATGTTACCATCTTATGTATACAACGCAACAAACAAGGAGTGTTATTATTTTTTTGTCCATGTTTTTCTGCACCTTTCGTTTCTCAACCAAAGGATCATTTTATCGATCTATAATTTTTTTATTGTTTTTCAGCTCCAAACCCATCCGTTAAGCTATAAACGATCTCATACGTCAGTCAATATATATATATTGTTTGCTCCTTTTAACTAATTTTCACTTGATTTATTTTATTGTTCTTGTCGTTTCTGTTGTCCTTTCAAGTCGCCGCGTTTTCTCACCTGAGTTAAATACAAATCAATTAACACTGAACCATTACTATTCAGTTCATGTACATAAAAACAAATTGTATAATCGCGTTAAGGCTTTCTTAAAGTTCCATGAGAAATGTCGTAACCGAAAAACTGCAATTTAAAATTATTAAATAAACAACTACAACACAACAAACGATATCGACTATAGTGAATATTAACGTTCACATAAATGGTCCAATGTATTTACATGATTCTTTTACTGAAGATCCTTGCTAAGTAGTTTCAACAAGAATCTAAATTTACTGGCTAACTTGCATTGTGCTTTATTCCCTAGAATGTCAAAGCTACAGGACTCTTTCTGAGGCTGACCGTGCACAAGGTTACAAAGGAGTTGTGAAATGCGACAGTTCTCTGACAAAAGCCTGGTATAGGTTCACAGGATCTGCTGGCAATAAGATGGCTGATACAGTTGTGGCAACGCATCACTGTGGTACGCATGCGCCAGGTTATCTGACCGGAGGACATCCTACAGTGGCTCAAGGGGTTGTGCAACGCAAAGTGCGTTTTCATTGGTCCAAAAACAACTGTCGTTGGTCTTCTATCATACGCGTTCGTAGCTGCGGTGCTTTCTATGTATATGAGTTGTCCAAACCACCTGCTTGTAGTTTACGTTACTGTGGTGACCGGAAGTAAGGTAAAAGTTATACGTTTTACATGCTGCACTTTTCCATTTTCTATCTATATGCCAATCTTGCTAGGGTAAGTGGGGGAGGGGGAATAAAAGATACATGGCCTGGGTGGACTAGAATGTTATTAAGTAATCCGCATAAGGCTAGCGCTGAACGGCAATGCACGATGGAATGTCAACTTTTTTCATTGTTACAACTAGAGATCCACAGGACGAAATAATGAATTTACTAATCTTTACGAGAAAATTAAATTTTACTTAAAGGTATCGAAAATCTTTAAGTTGAGACGTAAATACTCTTAAATGTATTAAAGTAAGTAAGTATCTTTAATATGTGTTTAAGAACCTTTACGTTATCTTTAATTCAACTTTTCAACAACTTAAAGACCCTTAAAGGCAACTTAAATTGTTCATTACTTGCTTTAAGTTTTGTCAAGTAAAGGCTTATTTAAGTAATTTACGGTGCACTTAAAGATAGTCGAAATTGTTCTTTAAGTTTTCTTTAATGAACCTTTACTTGCACTTAAAGTCGTTATTTCGTCCTGTGATCTCATTGGCCTAGACTCAAAAACTGCTCAAAAGTCAAGGTGCATTTTGTCTATTTTTTTAAGGTTTGAAGTTATTTGAGACCCAATCGCACAACATGCAAGTTAAAAGATACATGTATTGTATTTGGGGAGCTTCATCAAAGAAGCAAAATTATTAGCTATTGTTTTCTGCTATTCTGATTGGTTAAACACGAACATTTCCTAAAATTTATTTAACGCAAATGGATTTTCTTTATTTTTATAATTAAATATAATTATGAACCACCAGCTCCTCCTCTATTCTTAAAACTAAAGATATTCTATGTGGGAAAGAGCGAATACCGCAGAACAATGAAGTTTACCGTAGTTCTTATGTGGAGCATCCACCTCCTCCAGTTAGCTCAGTAAAAGAGCAACAGACTGTAATACGAAAGGTTGCGGGTTTCGAATCTTGGTCGAACCACTAACCAGGGTCTCTTAATAATTAGCTTTTTGCCAGCGCCTGATAAAGGGTAGTTTTCTCTAACAAAACAATTGGGTTTTTAGCTGTTCGAACAGCCTCTCAATGTGTTTAAATTTTGTTTAGCCCAATGACACCCAAACCGTCCGTTGGAGCGACGGTCTTGTACCATGTGTGACCTTGATCACTGCATATCACAAAAGATGTGACATCTATCCCTGCCCCCGCCCCGTTAGCGCCGAGGATTTATCCAGTTCTTGGCACATTTTTTTTCACTTGTTTATAAGAAATATACAAAACGTCTTCTAATGATGTACGTGTTGTTTTCTTGCAGTCCTGGACTTTTTATCGGAAGACGGTTGGGGAGCGTTTGAAACTTTATTTATGGCATTGTACTAGCTTGTTCGAAAAGTTATGAAAGATAATTAGACAGCTTTTGTTTTCATAATCATACTGTGTAGTCGACCTGCTCCTGTTCTTTGTTGTAGTTCTCTAGTTGTTTAATCTGTGATGCCATAGCAAAAAAATGTTATATTGCAAAATGATAAATGATGAAGGATTAATGGTTTTCATTGATCATATTAGCTGAATACAAATACGACATATTAATGTTGAGGTATGATCCAGTTTGGTGCAAGAGAATCTTGTAACGAATGAACATTACGAATGTAAGAGAATCTTGTTTGTGACAAAGAACGGAAATAAAAATGTCTTGATATGTCTTCATTATCCAGAACACGAGATCGATTCATAATTTATGATTCCAGAATGTGGATGATCGACAACTAATGGAATAAAAATAAAACGAATTAGGGATCATATTCTTCTTGTGTTCTTACCGTATTTCGTCGAATTCATACAAGAGATGCGTGCAACCCTTTATCTCCCCATAGTGGAAAAAATAAAAATTAAATAAAAATCCCAAATTTATTGCTGTAAAATATTAAAATGGAGCTCAAGTGAGCCCATGGTCAATTGGCAAAAGTTGTTTTTACTCTTAGAGCACAAATAGAATAATTTTAAACAAAACTGTACTCTTATTTTGGGGTTCTCACTGATGAATTTGGCTTTTTAAAGTAACACTAAAAATGGTGACAAAGCCCCTTTAAGGCCGGCACACACTAGAGAACATGTTGCGGGGACATGAAGCGGGGACATGTTGCAGCGACAGTTTTCCTTGTGTGACATCCCCGTTTTTGCATAAAAGTTATGTTGCGGGGACACAATATTATCCCCGCAACATGTTGCATGAAATTAAGCTGGTTTGAATTCATGCGGAAAACTCAGACCCCCCCTTGAAAACTCAGAGAACTCAAATTCCGACTACATTAATTAGATGCTAAATAAAATCGTTCTGTTGTTGTTGCTCGAGTTGCGTTGTGTGACGGTCACGCGAAGCGAACAGTGGGCTGGAAATTTGATGACGCGAAATTTCGTATTTTTTCTTGAAGGTCACATTGTTCACTGTATTTTGCGAAATGAAATATGATAAAAGAGGAATTTCCAGCCCACTGTTCGCTTGGCGTGGCCGTCACACAACGCAACTCGAGCCACAACAACGGAACGATTTCATTTAGCACCTAATTAACGTAGTCGAAATTCGAGTTCTCTGAGTTTTCAAGGGGGGTCTGAGTTTTCAAGGTCTTTGTTTGAAATGGGAAAAAATTAGAACAATACTGGATAGTTTAAAGTGGTGAAATTGTAAGTCGTGGATCAGACCATGTCTTTTCCCGTGCTTTTAATTATTGCAGACTGACTCATTTTCTCTTGGTGTATCAACCGCCAATATTTAGGTACACATTGCGGACCCATATTTTCAAAAGCTCGCACGGCAAAAAGTCCTGGAAACTATCATCGCATCACAAAATCAATATGGCGGCCAGAAGAGTGTTTCGTCTAACTCAGCTGAATGACCACTTAACGTTTTACAAATCGTTAGTTAAGAGAGGAATTAACTGTTCACAAAGACGTCTTGTAAGCTCAGGTGCCTACACGTCAAACGGTTTTGGAAGAAATCATCGATTAACTGCTATTTTAGTGGGTAGTTGTGGTATAACTGTGGCTGCAGCCGGAGTTGTTTCTTACCGCGTGTTTTGTAATGATGCAAAAGCCCGGCCGATCAGAGTTTCCCATAGCGACTTGGAGACGGGTTTCAAGCAGGGAATCCCTACACTAACAGTCACTCTGTATCAATATCAGAATTGCCCCTTCTGTGGGAAAGTGCGAGCTTTCCTTGACTATTATGGCGTTGATTACACCATCGTGGAGGTGAATCCGCTATGGAAGAAAGAAATTAGCTTCTCTGAATACAAGAAAGTACCGTTTGTTATTGCGAATGACAAGCAGGTCAGTATTTGAGTTTATATGATGCATCTGCTCGCTTTCAGATATGGCATGATCAGTTTCTTGCTTTTCAATTTGAGTCCCCATCACCCCACCCCACCCCCTCTTACCCCTTCACCCTAGGGACCGGTACATTATTCTTTTTATTTTGCCCATTATTCTATTCCTGTATTCTTTCTGTAACCCCCTATCATTCCCCAGATTATTCCTAAAATTTGCCTATTATTCTCATTAAATATGTCTCAAGAAAGCGTAAATAATAAAAAAAGAGAGTATGCTGAAATAGCCATGCTGAGACAAGTGTTTTGCATGAAATATGTTGCAGTACAACAAAACTTCCAAAAACTAGACAATTACGCATGGCAAACCTCGATCCCAGGGTCTTTTAGGTAATTATCAAGATGGCGGCCAACAGGAAAAACATGTTTTTTTCTGAACACGTGACATACATGTATCAGAAAGTTCCGATGATGCATTTCGAATTTTCAGCCTATTATTCTTTTTCAAAAACACGGCCCTATTTTTCGAAAAGAAATTCCCGAATAATGTACCATTCCCTACTTCACCCCCTCTTCTCGAGAGGCAACCCCAATGGTTGCCTTTCGTTCAAGGCTAGGATTTTTAATATTGTTGAGAGAACAAAAACTGGAGCTGAGGTATGTAGTGCATACTGTACTCTGTAGCTTGATAAAACCCTGTAATCTCCAATATTAATTTTATCAAAGTATAAATTCTCCTTCTTTGTACCCATGCATTTCTTATAGAAGTGGTGGGGAGAAGTTAAATCATGAGAATTGATCATGTTCTTAATTCTCGTGACCTCTCTGATTGATTTAGCATTGATGTTACAAGGAGAAATTTGGTGATGATCATTACTTGGGGCTCGACCCTGTCACTTATAGAGTCAATTATGGAGACATGTATACTTGTACAGTAAATAAATGCAGTTCTAACTTTTGAGTCTGTCGACAAAAACCTATGCTGTGACCATTCAAATCATAGTTAATAAAATGCAATGGTTATGAAACCTGAGAAATGTCTTTGTTAGATGTTGTTATTCGGCCTTGACTGGGTGTGCACAACACAAAAGATGTTGATCTTTTGTTCGAGCAACTGACCAATAGAAATGGTGGCATTAAGTTGTTCAGTCGTAGCGTGTGATCAAAAAACAAAAGATGTGCATGGTCAAGTACGGTTCAACATAAATTGTAGCTCCTTTGTTATCGCCATTGAAGTCTGCAAGGTTTCATAACCAGTCCTTTGATTAACTATATTCAAATCAAACCTCTTCAGCAGTACTTTTGCATTGCTTCATTTTGTTTTTCAATATTTTCCAAAATAAAATTTGGGATTTTTCTTGAATTCTGATTCTCATTTGGAGTTAAAGGGTTATAGTTTAATGGTTAAACCATTAGGGCCGGTTATTTAATAAGTCTAACTTAGGCCCGCGCGGTTTAAGACAATTAACAGACCTCCACATCTGTTTATAAGTGGGTCATTTTAGGATGAAATGTTTTTCTGGCCTGTGCTATAATATGCCTTCTTGACTTGGTTTACAGTAAACAACATTTAAATATTAAGATTGGCCAGATTGATATTGGTTTAAGCCACAGTTTTGTTAAACCCTGTCTAAACTCCATTTAAATAACTGAACCCTAATTGTCAACAGATCAATGACTCATCAGTCATCATCAGTGCTCTTCGTTCTCTGATGCTGGGCAAAGATTCTGTTGAGCAGATTCTTGTTTACTACCCTGAAATGAAAATGAAGGGAGCTGATGGAAAAGAAGAGACAGAATATGCTAACCGATATTTCATTATGCACAAGGAGGCCACAGATAAGAAATCCATGGACAAAGAAAAGTAAGAGAACTACATGTATGGTGTAATAAATACTTGTTTAATACAAGATTTGTGGACATGGTTTCATGAATAGCTCTACTAATACATTCTTATTTTATTTAGTTTGTTGTTTTAATTGAAGGGCTGAGAGCATAACCAACCTATGTCGAATTTTATTCCTTTTTTTTTGTTTTTTCTCGATATTTAGGAATTTTGTATTTAAAAAAAATGAGTTGGGTTGAAGGGGATTGAATGTCACCTTGCTTTGTAACTAGGTGTGTACTGTAGTTTGCTGTTACATTTGATATAATTACAAAATTTAAAATGTTATTTTTTGTAGAGAAGAAAGGAAATGGCGGAAATGGGTGGATAATTCATTTGTTCACACGCTGTCACCAAATATTTACCGTACAGCATCTGAAGCGATGCAGGCATTTGAGTACTTTATCAAGCAGAGCAATTTCAGCACTTTTGAGAAATACACAACTTACCTTGCAGGACCACTTGTCATGTACTTTGTTGGAAAACATGTAAAAAACAAGTAAGTAAATGAGAATGATGACATCTTTGTACAATTTAGTGTAAGTCAGGGGTCGGACTTAATTTTTTAGTCCACTAGCAAAGTTTTGCTAGTAAGATTTTTCTACTAGCAAAACTAGTAAGGTCACTAGCTCTTTTTTGCAGTCATTTTTGCTTTTGATGACTCTGAAAATAAGATAAAAATACTTAATAACATTCTGTTAATTTTGTGGTCTTCTTTGCCATTGTCCTGTTGTTTCTTTGGTGGCTTGGGGTTGTCAGGCAAGTCATTGTCGGTCATGTTACCGGTAGTCTTAAGAGGTCAAGGGCGTCTTGAAAATTTAGCGGTTCAGTATTTTAGACATCTGCAACAAAAGCGACTAGCAATTAAAGCGTGAAATTCATTCTCTTCTATCACGTTGCTGATTCCATCAAAATGTAAATGCACAGATAAAGACAAAGTGTGCACAGCTTCTGTGTAAAGCTGCTGGCAAGAGGCTAACAAAAAAACACCACAACATTCTCCAAGAACGTTTACTCCAAATTTTATTAGAGAAATACTTAGTCGCAAATGTTTGCTAGAGGATATTTTTTTAACTCGCATCTTCCAAATGCGAGTTTGCAAGTGTTAATTCCGAGCCCTGTAAGTGAATGCTTCCTGCAGCCTGTATACCTGCCAAGTCTCATGCCTGCGAGTCCAAAACTCCGATCTCAGGCCTACTCATGCCTGATTTACAGATTTGAGCTATCAGCCTTAAATGATCGCGTGATCCAATTAAAAATATATTTACTTTCATGAAAATATTGCACTTTTTGTAGGTTTTTATCGTTTTGAATATTACAATTACAGCTGGATGCTATTACATGTAAATGGAGGTCTGAGATACATGAAAACTTGTGAATTCTTTGGAACATCTTCAGACAACTTCGGACATCTTCCGAATATATCGGGTTCTCTTTGGATTTGGTCAGGTCGCCTTCAGAAATCCTGTCACTCCCACAAAAACAATTCTGAGGCCTATCACTCAGAAAAAAGTTGGCAGGTATAAGCCTGTAATGTGACAGCTGATGACCTCACATTTTAGCAACAGATATTATAGTGTATCACTGCATTGTAAGGCTTTTAAGTTGACTTTGCTTGCCCACTAGCTTAAAAATATTTGTGGTTTCTTCTATGCATTTCCAGATACAATCTACAAAGTGATGTCCGTGTTGCTATGTACGAGGAAGCAGACAAATGGATGCGCGCTGTTGGCCGAAGGAAGTTCATGGGAGGCAATGCTCCAAATCTTGCTGATCTGGTAAGGTTACAGCTGTACATGTATATTGGAATAAATATTTTACAACTACATGTACACACAGTATACTATTTGGTAAGGGACCACCTTGAGACTTGTGAGGAGAACTGGACTTTTGCAGAAGATGGTCGCTTATAAGAGAGTCTAAAAACATTGTTCATTTGTTTAACTAAAAAATGTTTCAGATGGGATTTCATTGAGATGGTTGCTGAAAGAAGATGGTTGCTTTTGAGAGAGAGTCAGCTATACATGTTTAACAATAAATTATTATTCACTGAAGTGGAGATGAACAGTGGTGAATTTTTTGTGAACCTTGAAATGGCAAGGGAATTGCCGACTTGTTTCAGTATAATCCCAAACCAGTGGATAGCCAGCCAAAATTAGTTATTCTATTTCTCACAAATGGGGAAAAAACTCATGCATGGAATCCAGAACAATGCATGGAGGTGATGAATAACAATAATTATTACTACCCTGAGTTTTAGTAGCCAATAAGACGGCATGAAAAACACTATCCACTGGTTTGGCATATACTTGTACAGTAATATTATTATTGATACTGAAATATTGTTATTTACCACAAATTGGTAGATATTTAATATCTACCACTATTCACTGACACTGAGGTGAATAATAATATTGTTTTAGTATAATACTAAACCAGTGAATAGTGAGACCCTAATGCCTTATTTCTGACAAATTGGGGGAAAAACGAGGGCGAGAAATCCAGGTCAATGCTACAGAATATAAATTGCAAAAACTATTCTGAGCTTCAGTGGCCAATCAGAGCGCATCAAAAACACTACCCACTGGTTTGATATATAATAATGCATTTTAACATTGTAGTACATGTACAAGCAGTCCCTATTTTTCTCTGGAAAAGTAGAACATACGAAGCAAGCGAGGAAGTGAGCCATGAATCCATGAGCCTCTTACATTTCCTCTATTAGCCTTACATGTTGCATCTCCTTCAGCAGGCGATTTTCTCGTGCACACTTATTTTGCCCATTGGACTATCCCCTCTCTCCTCCGCAGAGGCTCCTATCAGTAAAGAACAGTAAAATATAAAATGGGAGCTTCCCAGAGTTCCCTGCGCGCTTTACTTTTTACCTCTACCCAGCCTCCGCGCTTTTATTGCCAAGCGTGGAGTGTGACTAGGAGGCCTCTGCGGAGGAGAGAGGGACTATCCCTGAAAGAAACAGGAGACTAAAATTAAACTCTCGGCAATAATCAAAGTTTTATCCCACATAGATAAAATTCAGGTTGTCACTTTGGCACTCTGTAGTATATGCTTAGCCTGCCCAACCCTTCCATTCCCTTCATCATTGTAAGCAAATAAAGTGACCTTTGTGTAAGCTGGACCTCTTCAGGACCAGCTTTAGCTGCGTCCATCTTAATAGAGAGGTGTCTGCCTGATAGACAGAGTCCCTCCTTAAGTTACAGATGAACAAGTGAAATTTGACTAGAACCAGCCAATAATGATAATATTGGTGTCCGTCTTAGAGAGGTGTCCGTCTTAAGAAAGTTTACTGTACTATTTTTATTTTTCAGGCAGTGTATGGTGTATTAAGCGGGTTAGAGGGACTTGATGCTTTTCAAGACCTAATGACACACACATCAATGAAGCCATGGTATGACCGTGTGAAAGAAGCTGTTAAGACCCATGCTGGAGCCCACACAGTTTGACAATGTGAGTGCAGAGCAATACCCATGGCTACAACAATAGTCAGCCATTGCATAGGTGTATATGTAGATGCTGCAGGAATGGGCAGTTTTCCGGTGTTGTTGCTGCCACCGACTGACATAAACTATACGATTTGCAGAACTTGTACAGCAAAACACAATACCAAAAAGTTAAAATGACTAAAAAATGGAATTGCTGTATGGTTGACGTGCAAGCATATTATAGATAATATTGCAGTTAATTCTCCTCACTTGACTGAGAAATATGTTTGAAGAAACTGCCCTCTTTGCTTTGCTACAGTGTCCCTCAAGGACCATTCTATATGCTGGGAAAGAATACCGGTCTGTAGAAGCTAAGAGAGAAAGGATATTTGAAATTCATTGTTTGAAAGCATTGAGCTCAGCTGTCAATAAATGATTAGAAATCGAGGTAACTTGTCTTTGCTTTTCTGATGACTGTTAAATCTCGTATAGATACTCGGTGATATAAGTGCGTTTAGTTTTTTGTCAGTTGCTGCCTTGCTCCGAGGATTTTGTCTGATTACTGCATCTTTTCTTCCTCGCTAAATGTATAAAGCTATTGTCATGAAGGCCAAGATTAATTTTATAAAATGTGTAATAGATGCCTTTATAAACCTTGTCATTCCTACAACTGACTGGATAATATCCATGAATTAAAACAAGTTATTATGATCAACAAAGAACACTGAGCTTTTCAATTTGGAACATTCTTGATGAATATTCAAATGCCAGCCAGCCATAAAACGACCCACAGACGACTGATTCCCCTTCCCATTGCCTCTGAACGTCATACATTAGAGCAATTTTCAATTGAGTGTCGAAAGTAATTTCGCGATTGCTTTGGTTTTGCATTGTACACTTTGTGATTGGCTAACAAATCTCGCACCACTTTCTCGACCAATCAGGAGTAAAACCAAAACCAATCCTGACTTCCCTTCATGCATTTTCCCGCTCTTGGAGCCGGCTACATGTGTTTGCTACGAGTTCTGGTTGGTTCATTGGATTGCCTGGGTCTGTTGTGATTAGCTAGAGTGATAAAAAACAGTGATTACTTTGTTTTTAGTCTTACAACACTCAGTGAAAACTGTTCTATCGTACTGAAAGGAAGAATTAAATAACAAATAAGTCAACACATTAAAAGGAAAACACCTCAATATATTTATTCACGAGACTTCCGAACCGCCATTTTTGTCTCTTTTTTGTCTTTTTTTTAATGTTCTGCCATAAGTATTTTTTTGTTTCTTGACAACTTGTTTCTTTGTGACTTTGTTTCATTTTTTTTCGCCATAAGTATTTTTTTTTGTTTCTTGACAACTTGTTTCTTTGTGACTTTGTTTAATTTTTTTTCGCCATAAGTATTTTTTGTTCCTTGACAACTTGTTTCTTTGTGACTTTGTTTATTTTTTTTCGCCATAAGTATTTTTTGTTCCTTGACAACTTGTTTCTTTGTGACTTTGTTTAATTTTTTTTCGCCATAAGTATTTTTTGTTCCTTGACAACTTGTTTCTTTGTGACTTTGTTTAATTTTTTTTTCGCCATAAGTATTTTTTGTTCCTTGACAACTTGTTTCTTTGTGACTTTGTTTCATATTTTTTTTCGCCATCACGGCTTCGTTGCGGTATTTTTTTTTGGTATCTCTTTCATCATTTTGTTTTTGGTGTTTTCTGTAGTTTTCTTTTTTTTTTTCTTTTTCCTTTTTTTTTTTTGATACTAAATCTAAGAATGTGATTAAAAAAAAATGAGGACTGTTTGAGAAAACAAACACTTAGCAGCCGCTCTACAGGAAGAAGGTGGTCTCCTTCAAGTGTTGAACTACATCAGCTATTTTCTTCTTGACTGTCAATCTGCTAGCATCTGAAAATAAGTGCTCCTGATTGTAAACCAGATTATATCGTGCCTCCACGTGGTCGCAGAACTCGTCCTGAAAAGTTACAAAACAGTCTTTAAACAATCTTGTAATTAATTTGTTTTCATATTAGTCCACTCAAAGTTCTCCAGAAAACCTAAACACAAGCCATTTGTTTTCCCTGACTCTATTTCAGGCTGGTTTCCACTGGCGATACAAACATTTATTACATGACTAACATAGTTGAGAGGACTGATGACTAAATCAGCCATTCAGAATTCTTATTTGGCGGTCCGATATTTTACAAGTATCAGACCAGATAATTTCCCGAAAGATCCTGCTCTAGATTTTTCACATTTTTCAGTCATGTAATAAATCTCTTACTAAACACGCTTGCTCGGGGCCTTCGGTCTTTTTTTCTACGGACCTCGCCGTACTGTCAAGACGTCAGGTCGCCGGATATTCTCCCACTACAGCCCTCGCGTTGGTTAATAAGATATATATATATATATTTACTGAATAAATGTTTGAAAGAAATTTTGCCCTGAGTGGGATTTGAACCCACGTCCTCCTGCATACTAGTTAGGCGTGATAACCACTACACCATCAGGACAACCATGCTGGCAACATGGCAATCTAAGATGTGATTTATGTGATTTCGGACGTGGGCCTCCCGGGATTTTTTCTTTCAAGGTGACAGGGTAGGGGAAGCCTATAACTCCATTTGAAACCCAACTAAGGATCAAATTCATGATACACGACCGAAGTCAACTTAGCGAGTGACAAGGGAGGATCCACAAGGGATACAGGCTATTTTTATATATATAAACAGTATATGAGAGAACCCCGAACCCTGCACACCCCAAATAATCATATTTTTACTGAATAAATGTTTGAAAGAAAATTTGCCCTGAGTGGGATTTGAACCCACGTCCTCCTGCATACTAGTTAGGCGTGATAACCACTACACCATCAGGACAACCATGCTGGCAACATGGCAATCTAAGATGTGATTTATGTGATTTCGGACGTGGGCCTCCCGGGATTTTTTCTTTCAAGGTGACAGGGTAGGGGAAGCCTATAACTCCATTTGAAACCCAACTAAGGATCAAATTCATGATACACGACCGAAGTCAGCTTAGCGAGTGACAAGGGAGGATCCACAAGGGATACAGGCTATTTTTATATATATAAACAGTATATGAGAGAACCCCTAACCCTGCACACCCCAAATAATCATATTTTTACTGAATAAATGTATATATATAAATTATATATATATATATATATATAAGCACAAACATCAGTTGGCGAGGACAGCTTTGACGTGTGCATAATCCCAAACATAACGGGAACGAATAGATTTGTTCTTATGTTGTCTTCATTATATGTCAAACCGGAAAACTGGAAAGTAACAACTAAGGTTTTTCTTTCAAGCTGTGGTTAATAAGATTATTTTACGCTTATTCTTACTGAGGACAAAATGAAAAGAACAAGTCTTTATACAAACTGATTTACATTTTTCGACGGCTTGCTTATCAAGTTTGCAGTCATTAGTTTTATTGGTTTGAATAACAGTGAGATCGAGAATATCCGATCTTCGGTATACATTTTCTGTATTTCAAATTTCAACTTGCACAGAAAAAGCAGCCCATTTAATAGGAAAAGTAACGAACATGTTAACTTGAGTGTTTTATCTTGCGCTACCAAGAAACTTGTGCAGCCTCAGGAGGAAGGTGAAAAGCTTACTTGCTATACTCTTTTGCAACTTCGAGAATTTCATTTTACATTGCATTACACAATGATCGCCCTTAGTCTTGACTACTAGATATTATCTTGTCAGGATGCAAATGTCTATGTAATAAATCTAGTTTATCCCGTTCCATTTATGTAGCTTGCAGTGTTTTAATTTCCGTGTTGATCTGCTTTCCGATTTTCGGTTTCACTTTGGGTGAAAATCACATGTTTCTTTTGAGCCAATCACATCAAAGGACGCATGTGGGGAGTATTCAATAGAATGTCAATTTTTAAGAATATGAAAAATTAATGCGAAATATCCAATTTTTGTGCAACCAAAGCAGATAATAACTTCCCATATTTAAGTTTAACTCAATATAAATGCATCTCATTGTTAGCTTACCCAACTTCCCTGTTTCAACATCCGAAAGCAGAGCTGATCAGCCAAGGTAGAAAGCAGTTCAATCAATACTTCCGGCTTCCAGGGCTGTTCTTCATTCGCCAAAGCTACGGCAACTATTTCTCCTGAGATGACAACAAGAAGAGTCAGTTTACTCCATGGATCAGACAGTTCCCGTTCACTTTCCTCTTCAAAATCGACGAGCACCTGCTCGATACCTTTGGTCGATTCCATCAATGATCTAACAGCGTCGCTGACATCAAATTGATCAGGAACTATCGGCTCCGTCATATTCAACAGATATCTAGCTACCTTTTCCACGGACTCGGAGGCAAAACAACAATGCGATGCCATTTCTTGCCGCTTTCTCGCATAGAAATAGAGAAGAACGGTCAGATCCCTCTTGATTTGGTATTCCGTCAGGATATCTGCAAGATCCAATCTTCTTATTCCACGCAAACCTTTCATTAGAAAACGTACGTCTTTCCATGAAATCTTTCCGGCATTTTCTAAAGAGCGCGGGATGCTTAAGGCTCCAGCTTCTCCCTTCTTAATGATCCCATTGTAGTAAAAATGAAGCTCTTCTTGTCCATCCTTCTCCAAATTGTAAACAATCTGGAGAAGAGCATTGTTAAAAGCCAGTCGAAGTTCGTCAGTGATGGTATTTGTAGTTTGTGATGACATGGCGGTGTCATCACGGTTATGGCGGCGAGTCGAATGAGTGCATACCCGACCTTTTATAGCCCAGAATCTTAATCAATACCAAAATAGGGCAATAGAGTGACGTTTAATAGTACGTCGAGAATAACCAGAGCAACCACCGCAATACGCAGTGGTCACAACAAAGTTGCTCATGTGTGGAGTTTGGAACAACTGAGAAACTGAATTTATATTATTGTATTTTCAAAGCAGTTTTAGCAGATATTATACATTGTAATGTACGGATCATATTTACTAAAGAAAATTTCGACCGATGTTCGGTAGATATGTCGACGGTCGAGGGCCTATCTTCGGTAGAGTTTAGAGCGATGAGGCACTGTAACCATAACAAAACGAAAGAAAACAGAGTTTATAAGTATTTCTAAAACTCACTAATTATTCATGACGAGAACACAAAGGAAATCACTACCGTGCAGGAGGTTTGGATACCCGGTCTTAATTTGCATAGCTTTTGGTGATTTTATTCCCTTGCTTTCTCCGAATTTAATGATCAGTTTGAGAAGCTATATCAAACACTCGAAAGAGTGTTTCATCAGCGGTATCCAAACACCTCGAAATGGGTTGAAAAACCTCGGCTGTGCCTCGTTTTTCAACCCACTTCTCTGTGTTTGGATATCCTGATGAAACACTCTTCTTCGTGTTTGATATATTACAACATATTGCCTATGCGAACTTCGATGTTTCCAGATTGCTAGTCAAGCCTTGATTTAGCTCGCGGTATTCTTGAACACCTTTCATCCTTTTTACACTTGAATGACTGCAATGCAGTTTGTATTGTTCTAGGATCTTGGTCCGCCAAACATTCAGGGACATGGAACCCCGGAGGGGGTAGGGGGTACTCCCTAAAATGGGGCATACGGGAATGCTCAGCCCGGAAGGGGTAACTTTGAGGTTGGAGGTAAATAAAAGGGTAGGGATTATCGAAAAGGGGTAGGGAAAACTGCCATTTAGGTATATAAAAGGAGCCTTTAAAAAATATCTCAAACAGATGCACGTTATTGTTTGGTTAACATCAATAGTAGTAACGCTTGATGTTTTCCATTGATATCGTTCCATAAGCATATTTCAAGGGTATAGCAAAAAGATACAGTATTTCTTCTGTAGGTATGTGAAAGGGGTGCTATTTTCTATGGAAGGTATAATAAAGGTTACCTTTGCTGTCCAAAACGACATATAAAAGGGTAGGGGTTTGGACCTCAAGGCGATGCATCCCCGTACAAAACGTCGTTGAGACCCCTAACCCCCACCCCCCCCCCCCCCCCCCCCCCCCCCCACCTCTCCCCCTCCCTTCCCGGGGCAGGGAACCTTGGGTTCGTCCCATGGTACATACCTCAATTCATTTGTTTCCGCTACCCACGTCTGGGTAGTCTAGTTAAAATAAACTTTATTCAAACAAGAACCAATCAGAGTTACTGCACTTTACAATTCTTGTCAGTGCAACCTCACCAGTATAATTGTTTTAAAAGAACATCCTACCTTGGACATCGTTTTGCGATGAAACTGTGCCACGAAACGTCGTTTTGTATACTGAGAGATCCGAGTCACTACATTCAGCTCTTGTGTGAAGATTGGAATTTGAATGAGAGTCCACACAAAGCTGTCATTTTCATTTGCGAGAAGCGGTAAGCATTGCTGCTTTTTAAAACAGAAAGGCAATTCAGAGACATGGGAGTAAACACTACTGGAGCAGGAACATGACTCGCGAAATATTAACAACAATGAACACAGACAATTTTAAAACAGTCACATCCTTTATTGATACATAACTTCTGAAGTTAACACGGTTTAGAACTTCTGAGCAATGTCATTGTCAGGAAAACACGTCCATTCCTATATTTCATGAAACCACTATACATTTTTTGTTCTTGACTTTGTTCCGCCATATAAGTCATACATTTTGTTTTTTCTCTTTTGGCCGCTTTTTGTCTTAGTTTTTCATTTTATCTTCAATTTAGTGTGTCTTAAAGAGTCTCTTGATTCGTCTTGGTATTTTTTTTTTTCATCTCCGTTATTTTTCAGTTTCTTTTTTCCCTTTTTTTTTTTCTTTTTCATTATTCACTTTTTTTTTCATCTTTTTCAGTTTTTTTCTTCTTCTTTTTCTTTCTTTTCTTTTCTTTTTTTTTTCTATTTTTTCTTTTTTATTCTTCTTTTTTGGGTCTTTTTCGTTTTTTTAAGCACTTTTCCCTAACAGTGTAGTTAAAGTGTCTGTAGCAAGTAAAAACTTTTTTCCACACTCAACCCTCCTCCTTTATCTGGGCTTGGGACCAGCAAGACATCACTGACAGGCAGATCAATCCAGGCGGAGTTGCATAACCGTTCGTAAATGGGGAAAAAAAAGTTTCTTAATTATTTCTACAGGAGAAAGGTCATTTTCAGCTGGTCAACCACATCGGCTATCTTCTTCTTTACACAGGTACTGTTAGCATCTGACGCAGAAGGAGGGCAGACCAATTTATATCTTTCCTCTACATGATCGCAGAAATCTTCCTAAAATATATATAAAGTAGATTTTAATAAAGCTCTATCAATTCAGAACCGCCGTTGCGAAAACAACACAATGTACCATAATAACTGGATGATCTTTTGAGTAGACATAATTATACACAGCCAAATCCAATCAATGACATTAATACGTATACAGCAGACGGATTAAGGCGGCCACGGGTGAAACAGAAACATGATAGAGAAAAATGGACCAAGTAAACAGAAGCAAGGTTAGTTATTACAGATTATGTTACAACGACAACATGTTTGCCAAAAACGTTTTGTTGTATATTGAGTAAAGTTTTGCAACACGAATTGAATGTTTTGTTAGTTAAAAATATTAGGAAACATTATTTTAATAACTATTGAGCAACATGCATATTATTTTGAACATTTTTAGCGACTTTTCCACCCTTTTCTATCACAATCTGAAAATTAACATTTACACAACACCCGTCTAACAAAAGTTGGAATATGTGAAAGGTAGTGTTAGTATCTCAAATTTAATTGTGAAGTTTAGAAAATTCACCGAAGGAAACGCGAGAAAATCTGTTAAGTTTGCTTTTTTTGCCTTGCTTAACGTCAAAATATAGGAAAAAAACTACAATTTTGTTTTCCATTTTCAATGTAAATTATTACACCGACTAAGGTTATTGTCGAACGTTTGTTTTTGTTATACCATGAGAATATTTGAAATATGTATTGTAGCTCTTAAGGGCTTATTTCACTACAGTAGAAACGACTAAGGTCTTTCTTTCAAGCTGTACTTTATAAGGTTATGTTGCGCTTGACAAAATTAAAATAACAAGTCTTTATACAAACTGATTTACATTTTTCAACGGCTTGCATATCAAGTTTGCATTCATTAGTTTTATTGGTTTGAATAACAGTGAGAATATCCGATCTTCGGTATACATTTTCTGTATTTCAAATTTCAACTTGCACAGAAAAAGGCAGCCCATTTAATAGGAAGAGTAACAGACGTGTTAACTTGAGTGTTTTATCTTGCGCCATAAAGAAACTAGGCAGCCTCTGGAAGAAGATGAAAAGCTTACTTGCTATACTCTTTTGCAACTTCGATAATTTCCTTTTACATTGCATTACACAATGATCGCCCTTAGTCTTGACTAGTAGATATTATCTTGTCAGGATGCAAATGTCTGTGTAATAAATCTAGTTTATTTCGTTCAATTATGCAGCTTGCAGTGTGTTTCCTGTTGATCTGCTTTCCGATTTTCGATTTCAGTTTGGATAAAAATCACATGTTTCTTTTGAGCCAATCACATCAAAGGACGCATGTAGGGAGTATTCAATAGAATGTCAATTTCTACAAATATAAACAATTAATGCGAAATATCCAATTTTTTGTGCAACCAAAGCAGATAATAACTTGCAATATTTCGGTATAACTCAAGATAAATGCATCTCATTGTTAGCTTACCCAACTTCCCTGTTTCAACATCCGAAAGCCGAGCTGATCAGCCAAGGTAGAAAGCAGCTCAATCAATACTCCCGGCTTGCAGCGATGTTCTTCATTCGCCAATGTTACGGCAACGATTTCTCCGGAGATGACAACAAGAAGAGTCAGTTTATTCCATGGATCAGACAGTTTCCGTTCACTTTCTTCTTTAAAATCGACGAGTACTTGCTCGATACCTTTTTTCGATTCCATCAATGATCTAACCGTGTCGCTGAAATCAAATTGATCTGGAAAGATCTCCGTCATATTGAACAGATATCTAGCTACCTTTTCCACGGAATCGGAGGTAGAACAACAATTCGATTTCATTTCTTTCCTCTTTCTCGCATAGAAATAGAGAAGAACGGTCAGATCCCTCTTGATTTGGTATTCCGTCAGGATATCTGCAAGATCCAATCTTCTTATTCCATGCAAACCTTTCATTAGAAAACGTACGTCTTTCCATGAAATCTTTCCGGCATTTTCTAAGGAGCGCAGGATGCTTAGAGCTCCAGGTTCTCCCTTGTTAATAATCCCATTGTAGTAAAAACGAAGCTCCTCTTGTTCTTCTTTCTCCAAATTGTGAGCAATCTGGAGAAGAACATTGTTGAAAACCAGTCGAAGTTCGTCAGTGATGGTGTTTGTAGTTTGTGATGACATGGCGGTGTCATCAGTTATGGCGGCGAGTCGAATGAGTGCATACCCGACCTTTTATAGCCCAGAATCTTAATCAATACCAAAATAGGGCAATAGAGTGACGTTTAATAGTACGTCAAGAATAACTAGGGCAACCACCGCATTGCTCATCATGTTAGGCACAATATATAATTTAATATGCGAGCAATGATGCTGAACTCGGAATAAGTCCGTATTTAAGAATAACAATTAATACACAGAGTGGTCACCAAAAAATGCTCACATGGGGAGTTTGGAACAACCGAGAAGCTGACTTTATCCTATCATTGTATTTTAAAAGCAAGTTTTAGCAGATGTTATATATTGTAATGTACGGGTCATATCGATATTTTGTCGATATTCATCGGTCGACGACCGATCTTCGGTAGATGTAGAGCGGTGGGGCACTGTAACAAAACGAAAGAAAACGGAGTTTATAATTGTTCGAAAACTCACAAATAATTCATGCGACGAGAACACAAAGGAAATCACCGTAATGGATGTTTGGATGTTTTGATTTGTATAGATTTTGGCGGTTTTATTTGCTTGTTTTCCCAACTTTGAACGGCTGATACTTCACTGTCTGAGCTTGGTCATGCTTATGATTATTTACAGTACGGACTACTACAAACGACTCACTCTAGAAAGTTGGTTTACTAACTTAAAACAAACACCACTGAACCCGATGCCAATGGCTACCTGCGGCCTTCAAACGACTTTAGACTGAACTCACCGACAAATTTGACTAACAATACGCCGACAGAAATAACACTAACAATACACAGATCGAAACGCAACAATCACTGACTCGAGTATCACAACTCACATGACTCTGAAGATGACTTCGGTTTAGGTTGAAACGTCAGTGAATGTTAACAACAACAGCTCTTTTCATATTCACTGTAAATTCTGCACTTTTCATTAAATACCCTTTCACCAAACTTTGCAGAACCTTGACCAGGATTTTTCTTGATGCTGCACAAATGTTTTGATTGTTTAATGCAAACTCTTGCCAAAGTACAGTCAATTTTTAAGGCCGTTTCAGTAAGCTTGTTCAATAGTCAATTTAACCCAATCAGTAGTCTGTCGAGTGTGATCGTCCGCGGGTTAGTGTAGTTCTTTCAAAGAATACCCTAAGTTGCGTACAGTAACCATGACTTCAACCGCGTCTGCAAAATTTTTAACGAGAAATTCACATGGAGGTGGGGGACCCCGGGGAGATGAGGTACCCCGCCTCGGTGGGATAACCAATCTCTCCATGCAATCTCTTTTTTTCCTTGATCGTATTCACATGAGAGTGGGATACCTCACCGAGGCAGGCCCGGGTTTGCTCGGGTAACCCGCTTAGCTGGGGTGAGTTTTCTCCATGTAAACGCTGAGGGTGGGGTAACCCGCCTAGCTGGGGTCATGTTCATCCGGGCATTTACTTTTAGTTTTAATATTCCGCCGTTTAACTATTATATTTTAACTACCGTTTTAAGATAATTTAAGAGAATTAGTTTTAAGAGAATTTAGCTTGGGGTGGCGCGCCGTAAGGGTCACGTGTCCCGTTCGCGCTATTCCCCTTTGGTCTCTTTTATGCTAGTATTTGTCTTGTTTTATTTTATTTGTTATTATTGGACCAATAAATTTGTTAAATAAATAAATAAATAAATAAAAGCTCGCCAAAACAACATGGCTACCAGCCGCTGCAGGCCTGGCGAGCTTTTCCGCCGATTTCATTTTCCAAACGTCGAGGAAGACAGTTTTATTGAAGAAAATAATAAAGAACTTGACAGTGCCAGTGACAATTTAAGCACGGTGTCTGATAATCAATATTATCTGCTGAATCAAACTGAAGTTTTCCCCGAAACAACAACAAAATGGAAAGTTTCATCAGATCCAAACGTTCGTCAGTTTAAATCTGGGAAGAAGTCAAACAAAAAACACATAGCGACCACGTTACGGGTAGGCGGGGTACCTCAGCTACCCGGGGTCCCCCACCTCCATGTGAATAGGCCCGAAATAAGTTGTATAGAGAGACTTGCCCTACCACGTAGGTTTCAACAAACTTACTAGAATGAGGTCAAAGTAATATCCAAAGAGGAAAAAACTGAAAAAGAACACTCATTGCTAAGTATATTTTTTTATTTAACCACCATTCCTAGGCTTCCGTACAAGAACTGTAAAGAGGCCACAAAGGGCCTCCCAGGTGCGTGTCGGGTAAATATCAAAATGCATATTGATCAAGATGATCCAAAGAACATAAAGTTTCCCTAATTACTTCAATATACAAAAGTGAAGATGAAACATCATTCTCAAACTATAGACCAATAGCTGTTCTCCTGTGTTTCTCTAAACTATTTAGTCAAGAAAAACTCATGTACAAATGACTCATCAACTTTATTGAAAAACATAGGATCAATATGGGTTTCGAAAGAATCATTCAAGTGAGATGGTAATAACTAGTCTGACTACAAAAATCACAGATTAAGCGATAGAAAATAATGAATTTACTGTTGGCATATTTCTTTATTTCTCTAGAGCATTATGGAATAAGAGGTATTGCTCTTGAGTGGTTTAAAAACTACCTTTCTAAGATACTAATAGAAGTCAGGATGTAAAATATAACAACGTTTTATCTGACAAACAAACAATCTTAAGGCTCGGTTTTAGGACCACAGTGACTACTATTTCTGTTGTATATTAATGATATTCACATATTCACAAGCTCAAAAGTACTCTCGTTTATTCTTTTTGCTGACGATACTAACATATTTTGCTCAAACATCAATATTCATGCTTTGAAAAAACTGTAAATCACGAACTAAAGAACGTTTCCGATTGTTTAAAAGCTAACAAACTATCCCTTAAAATAAAAAAGACTCAATTCCTGATATTTAAGACAGAAAACTTAAAGGGGCAGTATCACGAGGTTCCACGCGCGGCACTGTTCACTATTCTTGCACCGGAATTTTGGACATATCACTGTTAAAAGTAATGTTTTCTTTCTTCCGGCTATCAAAACGGATTTTTTGATTCAACAAATACCTCCACTTCTCGACGGCCTTTTTAAATTTGCGGAATCAAACTTGAAAACGTGGGCCGACGTTTTCAAGTTTCGACCTCGTGATACTGCCCCTTTAAGCAACAAGTTAATATTTAAATTAGATGACTCAAATATCAAACAGGTAGAATCAGTCAGATTCTTAGGACGTCCGTATAGACAAAAATCTTGACTGGAAAGATCAGATAAGCCATATTTGCACCCAATTTCCAAAACAACTGTTATATTCTGCAGAGCAAGGCATTATCTACCTCGCATTGCCATGCGAGGTCTATATTATGCATTGATTTATGCATGTCTAAGTTATGGTAACATCGCGTGGAGAAATATGCCCACAACAGCATTACCACCAATAAGGTTACATAAGAAAATTATAAGGATAATCACTTTTTCAAAATTTACAGATCATACTAGTCCTCTTTTCAAATAATTATCAATTTTACCTCTAGATGTCATAAACAATGAAGCCATTGCGTCAAAAGGGATAAACTTCAGCGAATTCAAAATACTGCAGCGCGTCTTGTGATTGGCCTAAAACGTTCAGACGATGCAACGTCTTTATTAAGGAACTTGCACTGGCGTCCAGTTGAAAAGAGGATTGAATTTAAGATTCTCCTTATAACTTACAAGATCATGTTTTAAAAACAAGTTGAAAACTCATCTTTTTAAGAAAGCTTTTTTTATCTTAGTAAGCTGTAATTAGACGTACATGATTAGATAGGATTTTTCTTCTTTTTCCTATTTTATATAATGTGGAAATTATTGTAAGGCGCATTGAGCTTAGGAAATGCGCCATATAAGAATACATATATAATAATAATAATAATAATATTATTATTATGTTTCGTTACTTTAATAATATGCTACCATCATCTTTTAATAAATTATTTTGTTTGAATAAGGACATTCACAAAAACAACACAAGATCATCCTCTAACATTCACAAAATCCAAGCGCGCACTAACTTCGAAAAACACAGTAAAATACAAAGATATTTTAGTATGGAATAATTTGACAAAATCTATCGAAGAAATTGGAACAATTAGCTTACTCAAGAAAAAATTAAAACTCATTTTCTCAAGATTTCAATCAATATCACTAAATAAAGAGTAATTAAAAAAGTACGATAAGCTATATACTATAACCTACAATAATTGCAGACGAGTGTATTTTAAAAGATATTTGAAACGGTGGATAAGGCTATTTTTGTCATCTACAATGAAAAATGCAAAAATACGTTGGCAAATCTAATCGGATATCCCAGTGTTGGTTTCTGAGGCTGGCCTTCAAAAGAAACTTTCACCTATAGAAAAGAGAAAAATGAAAAGAAATCAACAAAAGTAACCAGAACATGACGTTGAGAAAAATAGGCTCAAGCCGTCACTGATGTTTACCTGGCTTTCACCTTGCCCCCTCTTTGTCAACCACGACGGCGTGGTCAGTGAGAATGGCACCAAAACAATAGGTTTAATGAGTGCAAGTGCGTTTTACATTTGCCTACATTTCGCCTTGCGCAAAGATGTCTGTGTATCTTTTGCAATTTTGATTTCCAAATCAGTTTCTCGGACAATTTTCGATACGCAACTGGTGTAATTTGGAAGTTAGTCTAGACCAAAAAAAAGTTGTTTTTGTGAGCTTTTGTGCAGTCTAAATGTACTGCGCAGACGGTCGCGTAATACGTCTACTGTTTTTGAGAATTGCTAAAATTGAAAAATAGCCTGGTCGTCAATCTTTATTCTTTTGCTTGCCATCTTTCACCTTAGTTAAACTTACCATCAGCTTTCTGTTCATCAGATCAGAGAGCACCGCTGTAAGGCTAAGCCTATCTATATTAATGGCATTAAAATAGCAAGTTAACGTCTGCTATTTTAATTCCATTTGCAGTTTACAAATAAGCGTATTCCGTTTGCAAATATAATAAGTGTGTGGGTTCCGTCCCTATGCCTAGATCAAAGGTCACAAAAAATGTAACGCATTACGTCATCCAGTTGCCTCGTTTCACACAATGCATATTTATGTCACGCTAAGATGTTTTCGTCGTTTTCGAAACAAAATTTGCTTTATTTGAACTTTTACAAATGACTGCCGGTCCTCCATCCACTCAGTACAAAAAGAGCGTTCCATATTCACGAGTTGGCTCATTGGAGCCTTTGATTAGTAACATGAAACTATGTTTTATTATTAATGTTTAGGCACACAATAGGAAGACACAAGACTCATTTCTTGGCAGAAATGGAGTAGCTACTAGAGAATGTCTTGGTAAGGCGCGGATAAAAACCACTTACAAGTCCCAAATGATGAGTAACATATGAGATGAGACCGCTATAGTGATTGCAGGGTCAGATTGGTCACTGCCTAACAATTTATATGTGTTACTTATGAAGACGGTAAGCAAAAAAGGAACAGTACAAACATAAGTCTTCCTTATTATACGCTCAATTAACAGTATTGCATTGCAATCACTGTAGTAAAGTATTCTATACTTCATCTACTTACAGGATTCTAGTTGGAAAGTGCCATCTGCCAACAACATGGTGAAAAAATTTTCGTTCATGTGGCTCTTTCCAATGAAAAGTTCAAGGAAATCATCAGGCAGTGCGTTGTTATAGGCACACACATTGCTAATTTGTAGAGGAGAAAAATGTAACTTGGCATAAAACACCCCTGCAAGATAACAGAAAGCAAGCACTGATGAACTGGTTAACATACGTTAGTAGTAACAAACATTTTGAAAACATAAGCAATAATGAAGTTCATTTCGAGCTTAAAAACAGAAAGAGACAGATTGGGAAATTGAACCGATCAGGGATAAGCTTATCTTTTTTTCCGCCAACAGACACTGGTGTATGTGGCTACATGCTCTTCTGCCTCAGAGCAGTGAATGATCCTGCCATACATCTTTCTGATTATGACGCCAAAGCTCAATAGCTTGGAAAAGAAGTGTGTGTTCAGGCAACAGTTGAAAAGCCCCACTTATACCATCGGACAGAATGGCTGGTTATCATTAATTATTCATAACCAACGAAGCAGCAAATTTGTGGCATTCTAGGACAGATTGCTTCGAGTATGGAAGAGCAACAAGGCAAGATGACCTCACAAACTCAAAACAGCCAATAAAAATGAAGGAATTGACTTCAGAGATGAAAATGAGGCTTACGAATAGTGACAACCCGGCCATCTATTCAGTTTGAATCAGGAAATCAGAATGGAGATCAGAAAGGCTGTTCAGGTTGTGATGGGGATTTAAACGTTAGCTATGACCTGGACTCAATGTCAAGGAGAAACTACCTCGCCCTTGACGTGCGGAAGAAGCTCGACGACCTCTCAGCAGAGAGAAAAAGGTATTGCAGATGTCAATGAGACAGAACCAGAGCTGACCAAACAACCAATGAAATTCTTGGAGGACCAGTGAAAGCTCCTACACTATTGTTTGGAGATGACATGCAGCATAACTACTGAAAGCCTCAACCTTGAAACTAACGAGGTGCTTTACTTTGAGGCTCTTACCGTTCAATGAATCAGATCATAAAACGTTCTGGCAGAACTTCTTCACAACATTTCTACAACTGACACCGTTACAATCATTAAACTCAAATAAATTCTGGCTGTGCAACTTTACAAAGAGAAAGCACTGTTCGTTTCATGCGGGTGATGACCTGCTGGGAGCAGTGCACAGAGAAAAGATGCCAAATCCCTGCTATCAAGGTAAGGGATAGAAATAGGAGCGAAAGACATCAGAAATGTGCCTGTTAGGGATTGAAAAGGATAATTCAGATCAAGAAATTCCACCAGCAGATTTTGCAATTGATGATCCACCGGAAGATTTACAGATTGAAGATAAAACATTCTTACCGATACAGGATCAGAGGCAGTTCATATCTGAGGAACAGCCATGGAATGTAGTTTCGCCACTGTTAAGTAAAATGAAAATATCAGTTGTAAATAATTGTGAAAGTATTGAATAATCAATGACCTTGACTTGATACCATATTATACTGTACATGATGTAGTTAAATTGATTATTATAAGCTGTGCCCAGTTTTGGTTTTCTGGTTTTACTTCACCTAAAATAAATCATACCAGCCATAAAATCGTCATGAAACAACTGATAGTAAAGATTGGATTGAAAATGATAATTCAGATCAAGAAATTCCATCAGCAGATTTTGCGATTGATGATCCACCGGAAGATTTACAGATTAAAGATAAACAATGTTTAAGCAACTGAAGTTTGAAAGAGTACAATGACTGAACAAGGTGAGCCCCTCGTCTAAAAAGACAAGAACAGAAGAAGAACTCAAAACGCAAGGGGGAGAGTGTGTTTTTTTCCATGGTATCAAAAGAAAGTCTCAACAGTTTTTTTTTTCACCGATTGTAGCTAATAAAAGCTGCCTACATGTACGTGTTAATATTAACACTGTATAGAAAACATTCTTACCAATACAGGATCAGAGGCTGTTCATATCTGCATGAGGAACAACCATGGAATGTAGTTTCACCACTGTTAAGTAAAATGAAAATATAAGATGTAAGTAATTGTGAAAGTATTGAATAATCAATGACCTTGATACCATATTATACTGTACATGATGTAGTTAATTTAATTATTATAAGCTATGCCCAGTTTTGGTTTTCTGGCTTGACTTCACTTAAAAAAAATCATACCAGCCATAAAATCATCACTTAATGAAGTTTGAACACATTAATGGCTGGTTATTTATAATTTTGATATTTTATCAAACTCACAATAAAATCCCATTTAAATCCTCATAATTTTGCCATCAAGAAGCATTGGGAGTTCTGTTGTGAGCTTTGGCTTCCTGTGGAACAACTTGTACTCTTTCCCCTTATATTTCAGCTTTAAATTCAACTATATACTTACGCCTTAACATGAAACCATAAACAATTAGTCTACTCAATTTTGTTTATATTTAGTATGTATTGTGGAGCCACGGTGGTCTAGTGGTTAGTGCGTCGGGCTTTCAACCTGAAGGTCGATGGTTCGAAGCCTGGTCTCTGCCGTCGTGTTGTTTCCTTAGACAAGAAACTTTACTCCACACTGTCTCTCTCCACCCAGGTGTATAAATGGGTACCAGTAGTGTATAAATGCGGGTTCTGGGCCAAAGCACCACTTGTGTTAAAATCAAAAATTGATTCTGTCAACTTTAACAAAAAGAGCACAACTTTCAATTTTTAACACAACCAAAAAATATTTTGACTTTCGACTAACTCATAAAACGGGGAAAATCAGCACAAATATTTTTTGAAAAATTTATGAAAAATTTCAAAAATATAGACTAACTCATAAAATCAACGTCTTTTTTCATATCGGCACAACTTGAAATATTTCGAACGTTTTTATGTTGAATTGGGAAAATTCTATTTTTCATAAAATCAACGTCTTTTTTCATATCAGCACAACTTGAAATATTTCGAACGTTTTTATGTTGAATTGGGAATTTATTTTGAAATTCTCCAATGTCCCCAAGCAAAAGTTCCAATTCCATCTTCTCGAATATATCTTTTGTCATCTTCTGCACTCAAAGCTGTTTTGTTAATTCTCTGTGTAAACATCTCATGCTTAACACTACGAATACAATTCATCGTTCTCATCTGGGGAATTCCACTCTCCAAACACTCACAATAATCTTTATGAGTAATCCGCTTCTTTACAACACGTTTTTTCACTCCTTTACATTTCTTCGTTCCTCCACCTTCAAACATCTTGAAGGAATAACATTTCGCTCTTAATCCCACAAACTCTTCTATTGTTTTTCCACACGCTTCATCTTTCATCAATCCTAACACTTTTTTATTCATTCGTTTCACTGTTCCATCCAAAAGTCTTGGATGAGTTTCAATCAGCTCAGATGTGTCAAATCTTTCAACAACATCTTCAGCTATATCCGAATACAAATCTTCTGTATGAATCTCATATAAAAGTGAATCTGTATCTGTAAAACACAACTGGGCATGTTTCCATTTCTTCTTCACAAAACCATAGTGAAATTCATACATCAAAGTCTTTGACAGATCCAAAATCGCTTGGCCAACATAAATCGGCTTATCAAACTCCAACTTCACACGCTTCATGTGAACTCCCAAAAGATTTTCACCAAATCTAACGAAATGTTCATAATTGGGTTTTGCAACAAGTTTCAAAAATTTATATTCATCATTCATAAGTCGCACATCTTTTCTCTTCCGAATATTTTCCATTGTTTTCCCAAACACTGCGTTGTTCATCAACTTGAAAAAGTTTTTCTCAAATGAATTTTTTGATTTCTGTCGGAGACTTGCATTCTTTTCAATGAATTTTTTCAGCCAACATTCTTCTCTAAATTTCACTCCTCTATGAATCTTTTTCAACACACATCCAAGTTCTAGAGCTTGTTTCAACAGCTTTTGATGAACAACCATCTTTTCTTTTTTATTTAAGTTGGGGATAAGCTTTTCAACACCTCCAACGATCAAACGCTCTGGAAGAGGAGGAAAATCATTGAACTTATCATGCAACTCTTCAGGCACTTCAACATCAACTTCTAACACACAAGTTTCATCACACCAATTCTTCAACTCTTCTTTATTCATCCAATGAAATCTATCTACTGGCAAAGGATTTGTCATTGCCCAAGCGTAAAGTCCATTTGCATCCCAATAAGCAAGAAACTTCGACTGCTCTTTTTCATTGAACTTTTCTCCCATGAATTTGTTGTTTGCATTTGCTCTTCTATGGAGAATAGTTGAAACTCCTCCACGAATTCCTCTTTCAAAAAACAGTAACATTTCTGGATCAGTCAGCAGTTCCAACTTAACTTCACTTTCCTTCAAAGCAGCATCCCATGCAAGTCCGGGAGAAGTGAAAAACCAAGCAGGATCCAATCCATAATGCAAGCGACAAACTTTCCTAAATTCTTGGAAAACATCTGCAAGCAACACAACATCTGCTTTTAAATAAGCATCATGAAAATCTCCCATATTTTGCATATTCATTTCTTTCCAAACTTTCTGTGCATGTAACCAATCTTTCTCTTCAACTCCTTCTTCATTCAACTCAGACCAAAACTCTTCTTTTTCTGGCAACTCAGTTACTTTGAATTTATTCACAGAATCCAACCATTCATAGGGAAATATTCCTTTTGCTTGAAACAATTTCCAATGTCCCCCAAAAGCTTTCTTTGTTTGGATGAAATCTTCATCTTTCAAATTTCTCACAAGATTGGCAAGTGAGTCAGCCATGAATGCAGCAGAATCTAAAAATCTTATTTCATGCCAAATATCCTTCATTTCTCCAGTTTCTTTGTTGAAATATTCACCAATCTTAATCTTCTTCGAAAAGGAGATATATTTCTCCTCATTATTTGGTAAACATGAAATATCTCCTTTCGTCAGTCCTAAACATTTTACAATGAAATGTGCATCATATCCTTTCTAGTTATGGAAAAACACTGGAGTGAATTTTGGCTTTTTGAAACTCAAGTTGCATGAATTATGAGCTGCTCCTCTGAACTCTCCGCTGAAATGACAATGATCTTTCACTTTCTTTTCATCTTGCTCAAACTCTTTTTCACAAATCCAACAATGAGTTGCAACTTTCCATTTTTCTCGTTCTTTTTTACCAAATCTCATTGATATTGGAAAAGCAAACTGTTCTTGAATATTCAGGACAAATTGAGTTAATTCTTTAACAAATCTATATCCAACATCTTCTCTGTCAGTTCTTGCTCTGAAAAGAACTGTTTCTTTCTCTAAAAATGGTGATACCAGATGAAATGCAAAAGAAACTGCAACATGTTTGTGGAATTTTTCAGTGAAAGAAAACTCTTCTGGAGGAGATACGCTTGAAATAGGGAGTTGTTTTGCTTCAAAATCAGCAAAAATTACAAATGGAAATTCCATTTTCCTTTTCCAGTTTTTGAATTCTACAATACTTCCTTCTCGTGGCATTTCAATTTTTACTGCATCAAACTGGGAACAAGATTCTTCATGAATTGCAAGTTTTTCTTCTGTTGGAAAATGATTCAAACATCTCCGACAAAAGAAAACTTCACTCTTATGTTTTGTCACTTGATGTCCCATCAATCTACTCAAACTGGTTATCAAGCAATAATGAGTATTTGGTTCTTTCTCCTGAGCATCACGATCAGCCTTCTTCATCCATAAAAGATCTACTTCAAATGTTTTTCTTTCTTTCGAGATTCTCAGAGGAAAAACTTTTCCCTCACTCCAACTAAATACATTAACTGAAATTTCTTCATTTCTATTTTCAAACTTTCCAATATCACTCAAAGTTACAGGATAATTCAATCCACTCCAATCAAATTCTTGGATTTGATCTCTCAACTCATGTGTAATTCTTTCTGGATGATTTTCAACTGGATTCAAAGCTCTTGTGATGCACCACTGGAAACAATTCTCATCTTCATTTTTCATATTCACAACTGCTTTCTTTCTCTTCAACTCTGCAGGCAAATCAAACCATGAACTTCCTCTCATTGGGTCAAACTTTGCGAAAGGGATTTGAAGTTTCAAAACCTCTTCAAATCTCCAGTTTGATCCTCTTTGTTGGAAATTTGCCATATTTTCCATTACTCTTTCAATCGACTTATCAATCACTTTCCATCTATTTGTTCCTTTCAAATTAATTTCGTTTTGTGATTGGAAGATAGCTTCTTCTGTAATTATTTCTCCAGTTGACAAAACTGTTCGACTCATAATACAGAATAATCTAAGTCTAACTTTTGTCATTTTTCTCTTTTTGAACAATGCACCAATCTGCGGCCTGACTCTATGGAAAAAAGCTCTGGGAAGTTCTCCAGGTCTTCCTGAAATGGTAACTTCATGTGCAAATCCTCTCATTGAACTCACTGTCTCTTCTCCAATCAAGTTTTTCACTCTCTCAACCCATGGATTTTTTCTCTCAGGAATATCTATAGATTCTAACCAATCAATCCATTCCAAAATATTTTCTTTTGTTTTCTTAACAGTTTCCTCAACTTCCACAGGAGGAAAATCTTTTTTGATTGGAATCAGAATAGGAACTTTGATCTTTGGGATTCTTTTTTGCATGAGATTCATTGAGGGAAACTTTCTTCTTGGTTCTCTCCTCCTCCAAATGGCAAACAATTCTGGTTTGTTCATTCTGGAAAAGCTAGGAATGTTTTCATTTCTTGCCCAATCTTTTAACTCTTTTAATCTTACCATTTTATATGAAAAAGTTTTTTTTTATATAAAATGAAATTCTCAATCAAAGTTGAAGGAGGTGAAAAGCAGTTCTTTTTTGCTTTCAAACATGCTTCAAAAGAAACAAAAATTCCACATACAACAATAAATACTTTTCTCAAAGTTGGAAAAAGATCTTTCAGAAGATCAAATGATAGAAAGAAGATATTTCTTTCCCATGAAACAGATGAACCGTTCATGAAAGTTGGAGAAAAAGAGTTCAGAAATGAAGATGAAATCAAAGAAACTTTTGGTCTTTCCAGAACTGTGTTTTGGAATAGATTTTGTCGAAGTAATGGAGAATATTTCTTTGATTCAAAAGATAAACTTCACCTGATTTCATGGAAATGTGAAGATCTTGTGAAAATTTTTTCAGAAATGAAAAATTCTGTTTTAAAATAATTTTATTTTTTTTTGTTTTCATATAAAATGAGAACAGTTGGAGAATATTTAAAACAACTTCATGAAGAGTTTGAAAAAGATAAAGCTCATCGAAAAAATGTTGAGCTTTTGTCTCAAAACATGATTGAAGAAAATCGAAAAAGAATGATTTCCAATAAACCAGCAAATGAAGATGTAATTAATGAAAAAGTAGATAAACTTCTTGAGATGAATAAAGAAGGGAATGAGGAGTTTGAAAAAATGGTAAAGAATGAATACCATCAAGAGAAGGATTATTTGGAAGATAATTTCAATAAGTGTGATATCTACGATCAATATGATAGTTTTGAAGATCGTTTAAATAAAATAATTTGTGGAGTGCCAAAGACAAAGAATTGGCATTTGATGAATTAAAAAAGTTTTCACCTTTCTCTCCAGAAATATTTTTTTGAAAAAGAGTGAATATGTTAAAACTAAAGAAGAGTTTTTTTGAAAAATTATTTTTGAATTAAAATATGCTTCCACTTGAATCAAAAATATCTTGTCTCAACAGATTTCAACAGGAGACAAAAGAACTTGAAATGTTCAAAACAAAAGTAGAGATGGATTTGATTGAACTGAAAAAGTTTGAAGTTCTTGAAGTTTTCATGAAGAAATTTGCTGAGGAAAGTGAAAAACAAAGGGAAATCTTCCAGAAAAATCTTTCACTTAATGAGATCACAGAAAAAGAGCTTTATGCAAATATGGAATCATTCCATTCTTTCAAGAGAAAAATACAAACAGCTCTTATTTTATTTCAAGCAGATGTGGTAGATCTTGATCCAGAGCTTGAACAAATGAAGAAAGATTTTCTTTCAAAATGAAACGAAGCGAAGCAAAGAGTGAAACAAAGAGTAACAAAAGAGCCGCATCTCCTCCATCTTCTCCTCCTCTAGCGAAGCCGCTGAAAAGCGCGAAAAGCGCGAAAAGAGAAGAGCCAAATCAAACTTATCTTGAATGGGTGAAAGAAGCTTTGGATGAAAAACTCAAAGTGAAAATCTTTGAAGAGTTTGTTGAATTTTGTTTTCTTGACTAAAATGAATGAACTTGAACCAAAAACAAAAACAACTATTATTGTTAAAAAAGGCAAAACCACAATCAAAATGAACTTTCTTCATAAACCAAATCTTCAAATAAAACACAACTGAATTTCATCTGATTTTTCAGATGAAATTTATCCTCAATCATTTCACTCTTTGTTTCACTCTTCATCCTCCTCATCCTCAGCATCTTCCAAATCATCAAAACCAGTCTTATCTTTCACAATCTTTGTTACAAGAACTCCTCCTACAACACAAGTCACTGCATTCTTTTTCCCGAAAAAGAGTTGCTTGAAATTAATCACAACTTCTCCTTCCAGATCACAGAAAAGCAATGATTCTGGCTCTTCAATCTTCTTTTTCTTTGGCTTTGCTTTCGAACCAACTTTCTTCCAAAATCTTGTGTTGATTTCTTTATTATCATTATAAAGTTTTCCCCAGATCTCTTTTCCTCGAAGTATCTGAAACTCTCCAAGAGAAAATTCTCCCAGTTCCACATCAATCTCATTTACTTTTTCCTTGTTTTCCATTGCAATCTCATTCAATCTTTTCTCAAGCTTTGCCATTGTATCAAGTTGTTTTTCCTCCAAAGGAATTCTCAGGGAATAAGATATTTGATTATTGAAGCAAGCTTTGAAAATTCTGAATTTTGCATTGATGATTTTGAATTCACTTTCCTCGAGAGGAATTTTTATTCCAAAATCAGTTTCAACAGGATCACCAACTTGGATCTTTTGGTCTGACATCTTCTTCATCTCCATTTTGAATGTGAAATAAAAAATTATACTTTTTTTCAAATTTAGAAAAATTTAAACCCAAATCATTTACGATAGAATCAATGGAATAAACTGAAGAATAAAAATCTTTTGAATCAAAAACTCCTGTTCGGAGGGATTTTCTCAACTCTTCCAAAATGTTTAAATAAGTTGTGAAAGCAAACTTTGACATAGCAAGTCTGTTTGGATATTTTTGTAATTCGCTCATTGCTTTCAAAATCATTCCACATCCTGAGATTGTCCCTAAAATGATGGGATTCAACGTTACTCCTCCTACAATGATGCCAGTTGCAACAAGCCCTACAGAGGATAAATTCAGGAAAAGATTTTTTAGTTTCATCTCTTTGTTGAGTCTTTGAAAGCACCACCATCTTTTATGATAAGTTGCAAAAAGTCCTTTTAATTCTTGAAGTTTTTCTGGAGGAATATCTTTGTGAATGTGATTGAAGTCAAAAATATCTCGTTTCATTTTCATTTTTTGATTTGCAAAATGAAAAATGAAATCACATTTTAATCAGCATTACCACACTTGCTGTTAGAATGGGACTTGTTTTTGCTTTAAGATTAATAAAGAAATTATAATGCGCATTTACCAAGAAATTGAAATCATAAACTATAGCATCATTTGTAAAACTGTTAAATACACCAGTAACTACTGTGATTTTCGTTCCTGAAGCAACTTTAATAGATATTTTTGAAGGGTCCAAGGGCATTTTGCTTGGATCAGTTGATTTTGCTTTCAAATATATCTTTTTGAGGGTGAAGTCTACTCCAAAAAAGAATGGTGAGGGAAGATTGGAGAAAAATATTCTTTCATCGTGTTTGCTGGAATCAAATTCACCAATAATGAGTGATCTGGAGCCATTCAATATCTTATGTCCATTCATATCTAAATCAGTTTCCATGACCATCTTCCCACTCTCAAAAACATAAGGGTTGTCATAAACAGAAGTTGGTACATTTGTCTGGGAACCTTCGACTCCATAAATGGTCAACCAAGCACTTTCCTCTGATGGATCAGAAGATGTTCCCTGCCATTCCAAATCCACCATAAGCATCTCTGGAGGACTTATATGCCATTTATGCATGTGAATGATTGTTCTGGAGTAGTTGGCAAACTTCTTTATGGTTTGTTGATTTACGTTCAAACTTGTGGAAACCGCAGTTACACTCAACCCAGACATTTTTGCTGGGAAATACTCAATACAAATCGTATATTCACCTTCTGGCAGTGTTGTCATATCAAAACCAATTCGTCCATAGAAAACATTATCTGAAGTGCGTTTTGGAATTGTTAAGGAATAAGCTTTCTTGTTGCGAATGTGAGGTGAGTTGGAAAATGTTTGCGTACCATGGATACTCAGAGCATCTTCAGCTGTAACTTTTGAAATATCATTCATCAAAAACCAGAATGCGTTATTCTGATGGGATGTTGCTGTAATTTGAGACTCATTCACGAACTTTTTCGAAGCTGCATCATCATCATCTGTTGGCGGTCCTAGATTTGTTAACTTTTGCTTTCCCATATTGATTGGACCAGTCATTGTTCCACCAGTTTTCTGGAGAGAAGATATCAACACTGTGGCATCCCGCTGATCAACATATCTAACCGAAGCTGCATCATCATCAGCTGTTGGAGTTGCCAGATTTGTTATGTTTTTATTTCCCATATCAATCTCTCCAGTCATGGTTCCTCCAGTTTTCTGGAGAGAAGATCTGAGGACTTGTTGAACTGTTCCATGCACTTTCAAATCTTCTGCATCAACATATCCTTTTGTTGCAGCATCATCGTTTGCAGTCGGAGACAAAAGATTTGAAATTTTGTTGCTACTCATATCAATCTCTCCAGTCATTGTTCCTCCATGTTTCTGAAGAGAAGAGGCAAACACAATTCGAAGTGCATTTTGAAAAATCTGCTGTTGTTGATCAACATATGCCTTGTTTGCTGCTTCCCCATCTGTGCTTGGATCTTTCAGATTGATCACTTTGTTCAAGTTCATGTTCAAATCCACTTTCATTGGCATTGTCTTTCCTGTTGGAAGAAAGTTTTCAAGAATCACTGCAAAAGGCACAAATGAATCATAATTTGTTTCATACCAAGGGAAAAGTTCCTGCTTTGCATTGATTATATTATAATTATGTTTCAAGTCAATATCTTTTGTCACTTCATGCGTGGGAGAGGGATTTTGATTTGGGTGAAAGTTTTTCAAAGTTCTCATATTCACTGCAGAAAGATCTTGGTTTTCATCAGTTGTCAAATTCACAATGAGTTTTTTATCCATATCAATCTCTCCAGGAAGTTTCAGCTTATTTCCTCTCAAGTCAAGATCTCCAGTCATATGTGAAGTTCCATCAACTTGCAAAGAATCTGCTTTGAGTTGGTCAAGTTGTTGTTTCACCACAACATCATCATGATTTGTTCCTGCTGCAACTTGTCTGATCTTTTGATTTCGTCCAAGAAATTCTCTCCCATCAGTCATCATGAAAACTCTTTTTCCATGTCCAAGAGAAAACGCGTCAAGATCTCCTGCAAGTTGCACATTTTGTATTGCGTGATAGTTTGCGTCAAGATGATTTGTGAGTGGATTTGAGACTTTTTCTGCAAGTCCTGTGTCAAGTTGGTGTTTTGTGATTGCGTGAGAATTTCCAGTTCCTTCTGCAAGATCAACAAGTTTTTTGTTTTCTGCATCAAACTCATTGTTTGAGTTGAGTTTCATACCTTCTTCAGCAGATCTAATTTCAAGTTCACGAATTCGTGCCAACAAATCAGCACTTGCGGCTTCGCTTGCAAAGTTTTTGTTTATATTATTGAATACTCCCATTTTCATGAGGAAAATGAAATTTGAGCATGAGAAACTCCAAATCTTTCACAAATCATTTTGTGGTGAGCTTTGATCAGATTTTCATTCATTTCAAATCCTTTGAAAAGCACAAAAAGTTGAATATCTCCATGAAAAGGAACAGTAGTTGATGGATTTATATCTCCAAAAACCATTGTGGCAGCACCAGGAGAAGAAGATGCAGTGAAAGAATGAATCTTTTGCCCATTCACCCAACAACTTGAAACTGGCTGAGATGAGTTTGAAACAATCCAATGAATGGAAAGACAATGCCATTCATTGAGCTGAGAAAGATCAGCTTTTGATGGATAAGAAGTAATCTCAGTGAAATTTGCTCCATCAACTCCTGCAATAATGAGATTTCCATTTGCTTGAAACGCCACAAACTTATCCCAACCTCCATTATCATGTCCAAAAAGACCGTTTCGATAAGTTTGAGATCCATTGAAAGATGCAATTCGGAAAAGCATGAAAACATTCACAATGTCAGCTTCCCCAGATGCAGGATTGAGATCAATCGAGGAAATCAGTTTGTCGTTTTGTCCGTCAAAAGTTAAGAAGAATCTTTTTGCATTTTTCTGTGTAGAAAGAAGTGGTCTTTCATTTGTGTCTGATTGAGTTGCATTCAAAAAGGAAAGAGTTTTATCTTTCAGTTGAATGACTTTTCTATTTGCACTTTCATGATTAACATCTGAACTTCTTTCAACGCAATAGAAACATTCTGCATTTTCATTAATGAATGCATCAACATAAGTCGATGTTGCTGCCTCAAGGATTGAGAGAAGTCCAGAATCAGTCACAAACTGTTTTGTGGCAGCATCATCATTTCCAACTGGAGATGAAAGATTTGTGATTTTGTTGCTTCCCATGTTAAGATCTCCACTCATTGTTCCTCCTGCCAAAGCCAACTTCAAATCAACATATTCTTTTGTGGCAACATCTGAGTTTGCTGTTGGATTTGATGCATTTATGATTGTGTTAGAATTCATGTCAATGTTTGATGTGATTGAATTGAATGTTTCATTTGATTTTTTTTTAGTTCTTTGTTTTTCATGATTGTTAAATTGTCCCATTTTAGAGAGGCTCATCAAAATTCTTTGTGACGGTTCGCTTCTCTTTATCGAGAAAAAGAAACTCAAACGGATTCAGTTTTTTGAAAAGGTCTGGATCAATCAAATTCTCTTTTCCAATCAAATCAAGATGAGTTTTTGTTGCAGGAGGATAAAGAATCATATGAGAGCAATTCAATCGAATCTTTTGTGGCACATCATAATAAGATTGGGAAAGATAAATTGGAGAAATATTATGATGTCGACCATCTGTCCAATGATTCGCAATCTTGTCTTGAATCTTTTTTGGTGCATTTATCATATCATCAAATACAACAACTTTTCGTGGTTCATTAAAATATGAAATATCTTCCAAATCATCTTCACAACAAATCGATAGAATTGGATAATCAGCTTTGACTTTCTTTTGAAGTACTAGCATTCTTTCCTGCAGATTTTGAATCTTTTCCTGATGTGGATTTGGGGAAAAGAAGAAGATTTGGTCATAAAAGATCAATGGTTTTTGCAACATATGCATCAATGTGTTTGTTTTTCCACATTTTGTTTGCCCAGCAATCAACATGCGGAAATCTTCATCAAGAAAATCACAAAGTTTTCTTGTTCTTTTTACAGTTTGTGCTTTGTCATAATTTGGTATCTTCATTTTAAGTCAAAAAAACAAGTTATCTCCAAAGATAACTTGTTTTTTTGACTTAAAATGAACCTGGAAAATGTTAGAAGATATGCAGATGATCTTGAAATTACATCGCAGATGAAAAAATATATTACAGAAGTGAAAAATGCTGTTTTGAATTCAGAACAATCACGAGATGTTGTGATGAGTGATGTTTTTAAAACGTTGCGAGAACCTCTCCTTGAGCAGGGGAAAAAAGCTGATGCAAAACAAGACAAACTTATTGATCAGTTGAAAGAAAATCAACTTGCTTTGAAGGAAAATGTGCAAGAAATAGCAGGATGGAGAGAACTTCCCGGACTTACTGGTTTGGAAGAAGGAGCAGCAGCAGCTGCACCTGATATTTATGTTCCAAATTCTGGATTTACACCTGATGAATTGGATTTCCTCAAAAATCGAAAGATAGTCGAGCCAAATAAGCTGTTGAAAATGAGCGAAAACGAGTTGAAAAATGTTGAAATCGATGTTAAAAAAGCACGAAAACAATTTGGAATTGAAATAGGTGCATTGAAAAGAAACAAAGGACTTTCTCCAACAACAGCAAAGAAGACGATTACAAAAATAGAAGAAAAAAGAGAAAAAGAAACACCCGTCTATGACAAATACCTTCATACTCTTAGTTTAGTAAAAGCTCTTCCAAAATATAAAACAACTGGAACTGGTCTCAAAAAGCGTCAACCAAAAAGAAATGCTTATAAGATTCAAAATGATGCTTATGGAGAGTTGTTGATTGATGTTCCAAAGTTGAAAAATGAAATGAAACTCAACGCTTTCAGAGGAGGAAAGTTAGTTTATCAAGCTGATGCTGATCGCTCTCTGATTGATCTTTTGACAAAAAGATGGAACCCAAAGAAACGTCCCTCAATCAAAGCAGCTCAACAGTTCCGAGATTTAACAATGCTTGCAAACATGCCACTTCATCGATCTTCTGGGAAAACAAAACTGATTGGATCAAGTGTGATGCCTTATCAAAAGCCAGAAGATCTCCTTGAAAGAGTGAATGTATTGATTGGAGCAAAGATTGCTGGAAATAATTCACCGCAAATAAGAAATGATCTTGCACTCCTGAATGATGAGTTTCTGAAGATTGGAGCAATAGATCAAAATATGCATCGAAAATTTAATGAAAAGTATATAAAATGAACGACGTAGCACTAATATTTAATTCGCTGGATGCAAAGAAAAGTGACCTTCACAGCAAACCAAATGATTTTTTGACAAAATTCACTCCAGAGTTGAAACTTGATGAAAACCAAAAATATGCCATTGCTCTCCAACATCTTTCAATGACTGCAAGCTGGTACAACATTCGACCAGAATACAAAAATGATAAACTTGTTGTGTCAAAAGATGGTGGAACAAGTTGGGAAACAATCACATTTCCTTCTGGGATTTATGACTATGAAGATATGAATGATTTCATTCATAACGCTCTTGGAAAAACTTCTGGTGGAAAAGATGGGATTGACATATTTTTCAATGTTTCAACTTTCCGGATTCTCATCAAGCTGGAAACAGGGTATCAAATCGATTTCACCCAAAGTGATAATTTCAGAAATCTCCTTGGTTTTGATGATGGAAAACTGACTTCAACAGCTTATGGAGTCAGATCTCCAAATATCACAAATTCAGTTGATAATCTTTATATTAACTGCTCACTTGTGCAGGAATCTATCGTTTCTGGAAGAAAATCAAGCTGTATGTTTGCGTTTGCAACTTCCACAAAAGTAAGAGCTTTGCCTTTTGAAATCATTCCTCAACCAAATTATTTTTGGCATAGGATAAATAAGTCACATATCACTGAAGTCAGATTTTGGATCACAGATGATGAGAATCGTCCTGTTGATTTGAATGGAGTTGATATATCTTTGATGTGTGTAATCAGGAAAATTGATTGAAAATGGAAAGGCGAGAAAGAGACTATGATACAGGAGAAAATATTTGGACAGGAGAAGGTTTTGGAGATATTTTCTCCAAAATCGCAGCAAAAGTAACTGGAAAAACTGCTTCAAAACTTGCCACAAAAGCTGCAGAAAAATTAATTGAAAAAGGAGCAGAAAAGATTGGAGATAAAACAGGACAGCTCATTGGAGAAAAAATTTATGATAAGTTTGCAACAAAGCCGGCAGCTGCGCCAACTCTGCCAGCTGCGCTTCCTGAACTTCCAATTCAGTGGAAAGGAGAAGAAATAGCTTCAATCTTGAAAAAAAGTCAGCCAGCAGCGCAGCCAGCAGCGCAGCCAGCAGCGCAGCCAGCCCAAGATTTCAAGAAAATAAGAGACGCTTATCAGAATCTAATTTGATTCTCTAAAATGACAGAAAGAAACTTTAGAAACCCAACATTTCTAAAAAGATATGAGCATACTTATTATGATCTTGAAACACCTCTTGAAACAGTTATAGCAAATAATGCACGACAAAGGAAAGAAAATTACACTTTCAACGTTGATAATTCCACCGATGCAAACCCGATTGATTGGTATAATGCATGGTTGGAAGTTGAGTGGAGAATGGTTAAAACTGCTGATGGTGCTGGAATTGATGTAGGAGTTGGAAATGCAAATTTATTTGCTGCTCCTGCAAATGGTTTGTCATTTGTAAAGAAAATTGACGTACAATGTAACAGCACTGAAGTCTATTCAAATTCAAATGCGAATGAAACAACAAACATCTTGACTCATCTCAACTACTCAAAATCTTATGCTGATTCTATTGGAAAAGATCAATTCTTTTTTGTTGATGAAGACACAGGAACAGCTCAACCAGATCCAGGAGCAGCAAATTATAATGCAGGATTTGCTGCTCGAAAAACATTGTCTGCTGCTGCTGGAGAATATAATATGTCTATTCCCTTGAAAAATTATTCGTATTTTGCAGCTTTCAAAGACACTATTGCTCCAAATATGAAAACTCAAATTCGAATTGAACTTGAGACTGACGATAATATCATTCTAAGAAATGCTGCTGTTGATAATTGTAAAATCATTGTAACAAAACTCAGATTGTGGTGTCCAAAAATAATTTTCAATGGAATAGGAATGAAAAAGTATCTCAGTGAGTATCTTAAGCCAAAAAAATGGAAATATCTGAAGGAAAATATGTTATCTACTCAAACAACTCAAGTTAATAGTTTTTTCAGAATTTCAACTGGAATTCGCCGACCACGACATGTTTTCATTTGGGTTGTACCAACACGTAATTATAACAGTCAAGAAAGAAATATCTTTTCTGCATTTGAAACATTCTCCATTGGAGCAAACAATAGATATTTCAGTCGTGCTCAGCTGGAAGTAAATGACTCAAGATATTATCCCCAGTTATCAATGACTGCACTTGAGGAGAGTCGACTTTATCGAACACTGATGAAATTCAATGCAGCTTATAATGACACTTTGACTGGACCGATTATTGATCGCACAAACTTCAAAAATCTTTGGGGAATTCTTTATTTCGACTTGAGAAATCAAGAGGATGACACAAAAGACTCAACTGTTTCCCTGACTTTCCGTTATGAATTGAATGGTGTAAATGCATCAAATTATACTTTGAATACACTTGTTCTTCATGAGCAAGAATTGGAACTTTACACAGATTCAAACAAACTTCTTATTAGAAAAGGTTAAATGACTTAAAATGGCACCACTGATTTCATTCGGAGTAAATCTTACGAATGGACAAAAAATAAAACTTGCAAAAGGAGTTAAAACAAATCAATCTGTAACTATCAGATTGAAAAAAGAAGCCCTTTCCGGTTCAGATAATCTGTTGCTGACACAAACACAAATAAATCGTTTGCAAAAAGCACAAAAAGCTGGAAGAGGAGCAGAAATAGAAATATCAAAATCAAATATAAGAAAAGCTGTTGGAGGAAGCATTCTTTCTTCAGTCATGAAAGCAGCACCTGCAATAATGAAAACAGCCACAAAATATCTCCCAAAGGTTGCAGCTCCACTTGCAACAGGCGCTTTGAGCGCATTGAGCTCATTGGGAATAGATAAAATATTTGGCTCAGGAATTCCAGTTCCTTTCGAAAATCTCATGAAACTTTCTTTGTTGAAAGATTTGACAAAAAAACAACAAAAAGAAGTATCAAAAGGGTTGCAAACAGGAAAGGGAATAACATTTGTGCCAACAAAAAGACAAATAAATGGAGGACTTCTTGGAACTCTTGCTGCAACAGTTGGTATTCCAATGGCAATTAATCTTGTTTCAAAGCTGTTTGGTGGTGGATTGACTCCTCCTCCCAAAAAAGCTGCTGGTCTGCAAGTTTCAGCAAATCCAGGAAGATATGCAGCATTCAGGCCTCCTCCAATGATTGGAAACTGGCCTGTGCAGGGAATGGGTAAAAAAAAGTCGAAAAAAAACAGGGGAAGGGTTGTTGTTGGGAGACAAAAGCCCATTCAACGGAATTCCACTTTTGGGAGCGATTTTGTGAAAGGTGAAATGAAGCTGAGCAAAGTGAAGCTGAGTGAAATGAAACCAAAATGGAAAGATATTCCACTTTCCAACTTTGATCTGCTTGAATGGATTGATTGGTTGAAAGTTCCACAATTCAAAGGAATCTTTTCAAGAGATTCTGTTGATCATATCCACAAGACTGGTTGTTGCATTATTAACCTAGATGATTCAGTTGGAAATGGAACTCATTGGGTTGCAACAAAAGTTGAAAAAGATGTTGTTCTTTATTTCGATTCATTTTGCATGCCTCCTCCAGTTGAATTTGTGGAATATGCAAAAAAACTCAAGAAAAACTGGATTTGGAATGGAGGATATCCCATTCAAGATCTTGAATCAGTTCGTTGTGGTTGGTATTGCCTTTTCTTCCTTGATCAGATTTGGAAAAAGTCTTTCTATGAAGTGCTTTCTGTATTTGATCTGAATGATCAGATGAAAAATGAACGCTTTATCAAAGACTTTTTCCTTTCAAAATGAAGTCTTATTGTGTAAAGGAAAAGAAACAAACAGAATGCGTTGAGCCGTCAGGAACACAAAAAACAAAGAATGGAAGATTGCAGTTCTTTTGCCACTGCGCTTCCTGTGGAATAAAGAAAGTTAAATTCATCAAGAATCAGGGAAACTAAGTTTGCCCTCTCAAGAAGGGGGCTTACTTGGAGAAGCTTTGTTTCATGGAATTCCTTGGGTTGGAAAAAAAGCAGTAGAAATGGGAAGGTATGGGTTGAGTGAACTGATGCGAAACAAAAATATGCAAAAGAAAGCTGTTGCAATGGCAACACCATTTATTGAAAACACATTTTCAAATCTGTTAAATCAAGCAAGCTCAGTTGTTCGCCCAAACAGAAAATATAAAACAGATCGAGCGGATTTGGATGGTGGAGCTTTTGATATTCATGCTGCGATTGGAAAACTTCCCAAACCCAAAGGAGGTTGGACACCTGGAGATTACAAATATATGGGACCTTTTAACCCACTTGATAAACAGCTTGAATATGATCCAAAAACTGGAAAAGTTTTGAAGTGGCATGTTCAACCAAAAAACAAGGTAGACCGCATTTCTGCCAAACATGACATCTGCTATGATCGAGGAATTTCAAAAAATGAATGTGACAAGAAAATGGTTGAGCGATTGGATAAGATTCCATATGGTGAGATGCCAAAGATGGGACAGGCAGCAAGATTTATTATTAACACAAAACAAAAACTCGGACTCGGCTTCACCGCCAGCTCCGCTGGACTTGGTGTTTCGGGAAACGAAAGAAGATTTTGAGTGATGACTGGACTCAAAATCTAGCAAATGAATTACATAAACCAGTCAGAAGAAGATTTGAAAAACGTCGAGTTTTTGTGAAAGGAATTGATGAAATTTGGGCAGCTGATCTTGTTGAAATGAGACAGTTTTCTGAATGGAATAATGATTTTCAATATTTGCTGATGGTTATTGATATTTTCTCCAAATATGGTTGGATTGTGCCTTTAAAAGATAAGAAAGGAACGAGTGTAAGAGATGCATTTGAAAAAATTTTCAAAGAAAGAAAACCAAAAAAGATTTGGACAGATAAAGGAAGAGAGTTTTGGAATAAATCAGTTGAAAAACTATTTGAAGAGAATAAAGTTCTTCTATATTCTACAGAAAATGAAGAAAAATCTTCTGTTGTTGAAAGATGGAACAGAACAATAAAAGATCGAATTTGGAAGAAATTCACACTCCACAATAACACAGTTTATATTAATATTCTGAAACCAATTCTCACTTCCTATAATTCAACAAAACACAGTTCAACTGGAATGAGCCCATTTGAAGCAAGCAAAAAAGAAAATGAAGAAAAAGTTTTTGCAAAACTTTATGAGAAAGAACTTTGGCGACCTGTTGGAATCACAAAATTCAAAAAAGGAGATCATGTAAGAATTACTGTGAAACATGAAGTTTTTTCAAAAGGTTTTACTCCAAATTGGACAGAAGAAATATTTGTGGTTGATGAAGTTTTGCATACAAGACCAATCACATATAAATTAAAAGATTTGCTTGGAGAAGAAGTTTCTGGGACATTTTACACTGAAGAGCTTCAAAAAACAACACAAGATAAATTTCGAATTGAAGAAGTTCTAACAGAAGAAGATGGAGAAGCATTTGTTAAATGGAGAGGATATGGTGATGAATTTAACTCATGGATCCCAGTTGAAGATGTTGGTGAAATATAATTGCCAAATGCAATTATATTTTCAATTGAGCACGAAGAGCTTGATTTTCAGCGATAAGAGTCTCGATTGCAAGAACTTCGTCATCTTCCTCAGAATCTGTTGAAATAAACTCTTCATCTGAAGTAGTTGGAGATTCATCCTCACTTCTTTCTTCCGCTTCTGAACATGTTTCACAAAGTTCATGGTCAGTCAATGATTGACTTAATGTTTCAGAAATCTCAGTCATTTTCTTTCCAATTATTTCTTTCAAAGACTTTTTTTATTATATTTGTGTGATTCTCTTTTGATGCTGATAATTTGAGCAGTTTAAAATCATCTTCATTTGGATTGAATCCATTCTTTTTCAGCAAAGCAAAAAGAACTTCATTATTGTTGAGAAATTTATTTCTTGGGGGTTGTATTTGATTGAAGGCAAACAAGAACTGATTAAAATCATCTTTATTCAGAATGAAACCGTTATCTTTCAGCAAAATGAAAAGTTCTTCCGAATTATTTTGTATTTTGTTTCTGGAGAATTGAAGTTCATCATATGCAAGCAAGAAATGTTTGAAGTCGTCCAAAATGAAAGGAATAAGATGTTCAAATTCTTCTCCATCTTGATTTGTGATATGATTGAAGATATGATTCTCTTTTCCGTTTGTTTTCCACTTCTTCTCTCTGGCAAAATCTCTAATTTTTTTACGTGTAATTTCTTCAAGTGGAATTTCAGAAAGAATTTCTTTTTTCCATGTGTTAAGTTTGGCAAGATATTCATCTTCTTTTTTCTTTGATGAAAAAGGTTTTCTTTTACCCTGTTGATCGCGAATGACTTCTTGAAAATGCTCCAGTCTGAGATTTCTCATATTTGGCATATTTGAAGTTATTGAATCGGGAACAAGTTCAAAAAATTCTTCATATTCATTTTCTGATTCTGACATTTATTTTATTCCAATTTTTTTGAAAAATATAAAATTTTCCTAATTCAACATAAAAACGTTCGAAATATTTCAAGTTGTGCTGATATGAAAAAAGACGTTGATTTTATGAAAAATAGAATTTTCCCAATTCAACATAAAAACGTTCGAAATATTTCAAGTTGTGCCGATATGAAAAAAGACGTTGATTTTATGAGTTAGTCTATATTTTTGAAATTTTTCATAAATTTTTCAAAAAATATTTGTGCTGATTTTCCCCGTTTTATGAGTTAGTCGAAAGTCAAAATATTTTTTGGTTGTGTTAAAAATTGAAAGTTGTGCTCTTTTTGTTAAAGTTGACAGAATCAATTTTTGATTTTAACACAAGTGGTGCTTTGGCCCAGAACCCGCATTTATACACTACTGGTACCGGCGACAAAAAAAATGCTGGGGGTAACCCTGCGATGGACTAGCATCCCATCCAGGGGGGAGTAGCAATATTCCTAGTCGCTTCATGCTACAGAAACCGGGTTTAAGCTCCGGCCGTTGTGAGCCTTCTGGCTCGTGTGCGCGACTTTACTTTACTTTACTTAGTACGTATTACCTGTTGCAAAACTATACCATGCGCGATTTAGGGGTAACACTTATTCTTTTGTTAAAACAATAGAATATTAAAACACAAAAGAACGACAACACAGTAGAATACAATACCATAGAATATATTAGAATACATAATTTCACCTAATACAATGGAGGTGTACAATGTACAATGGAGCTGACACCCTAAATCAGGCATCATATATGGGCAAAAATATTAAATGAATGAACCACAGTATTGCGTTCCTAACCTATAAACCTGCGCTAACAACGGTGAATGGTGCGAACGCATGCATGCAAAAACGTTTTGTAGAACGTTAGATCAGAATGGACCAATTTCATGAAACTAACCTCTTCTATTCTTTTAAAAATATTTATTTTTATTTACCGTGAAAAAAAAGCTGGAAATAAAAAAAAGCTCAAAAATGTTTTTGTTGGGTGGCACTCGAAAACAATGATGCATAACGTGTTTATGACATTTGTGTCACGAATGCTGAAAACTGTATTAAAAAACAGTCAGACGTGTCGAGGATATCCCCTTCATGAGTGTTTGTGTTTGTTGTTTGGTAACACAAACACTGATGAAGGAGTTATTCACGAAACGTCTGCCTGTCTTTAATACAGTCTCAGCACTCGTGACATACAAACTTGATAAGAATGCTCACCATTTTGTCCACCATTGCTTCGATCCGAGCATTGTCACGCGTTACTTTGTCGCACGACGTCATAGCACTTGACTTGTTTCTTTGACACGTCAGTTAGCTTTATTGCAACTTGACTTGTTTCTTTGTCACGCGTTTCTTCGTCACTTGACTCCATCATGATGGGTCAGTGACAAATGAAAGGGACTGCTTGAGAAAACAAAGTCCTTTCTAGCCCCAAAAAGGTAGGTAGACTGAACTTGTTTTATCTCATTGACCTAATTAACATGTAATTGTTACTTGGTCAATGACAAATGAAAGGGACTGCTTGAGAAAACAAAGGCCTTTCTACCCGCGCAAAGGGAGGTAGACTTGGCTTGTTTCTTTGACACGTCTTTGACACGTCAGTTAGCTTCATTGTAACTTGACTTGTTTCTTTGTCACGTCAGTTAGCTTTATTGCAACTTGACTTGTTTCTTTGTCACGCGTTTCTTCGTCACTTGACTCCATCATGATGGGTCAGTGACAAATGAAAGGGACTGCTTGAGAAAACAAAGTCCTTTCTAGCCCCAAAAAGGTAGGTAGACTGGACTCGTTTTATCTCAATGACCTAATTAACACGTAATTGTTACTTGGTCAATGACAAATAAAAGGGACTGCTTGAGAAAACAAAGGCCTTTCTACCCCCAAAACGGTAGGTAGAATTGATTTGTTTCTTTGACACGTCAGTTAGCTTCATTGTAACTTGACTTGTTTCTTTGTCACGCGTTTCTTCGTCACTTGACTCCATCATGATGGGTCAATGACAAATGAAAGGGACTGCTTGAGAAAACAAAGTCCTTTCTAGCCCCAAAAAGGTAGGTAGACTGGACTTGTTTTATCTCATTGACCTAATTAACATGTAATTGTTACTTGGTCAATGACAAATAAAAGGGACTGCCTCTTTATCAGAAAAAGGCGGTCTCCTTCAAGCGCAGAACTACGTCAGCGATTTGTTTCTTGACCGACAATCTGCTTGCATCAACTGACATCGAATTCTCGTCACGGTAGACCAGATTATATCGCTCCTCCACATGGTCAGCGAACTCTTCCTGAAAAAGAAAGCAGTGATTAGTAAAAAAAAAAACGACAATGAAAGGACATCTTGAATTTGTTTCTATCAGTTTTGCTCAAAGTTCTTGACTTCCAGAAAAATGTCAGAAGCAAGCTTTACATTTTCTCTATGAAATACATTTAATGCTAGTATAAAGTCAGTGCAATGTCGTAAGCGGTATTAAGTACAAACACAACTGAGGCGAACAAACGGATTTTTTATCCTTATTTTGTACTCACCAGGAATTTGTTGTAAACCCCACCCCAACCTCCCAAAAATAATAACACTATACTAATGACCAACAGCTCATGGGTGATAACCGGCTTCTGTAATAACAAATAAGCAGACACTATGGCTAGACATAATGTCATTTATGTCAAGACATGGTGCCCCCGTCGGCTCTTTGTAGTACCAGGTACGGAGAGTATCTTAATTAATCCCATCAAATGAGGATTTTCCCCTTGCAATCAGATTGGACAGATTAGGAACACATTGGACACTGGGAACTAGGTCGTGTATCACATGTACCAGGGAACTGGAATTGCAGAAGCTTTCGTGATACATCCTGCATACGTGCACATTTGGTTCTGCTATTAGTGACGAGATCAATAATGTTTCTTTTTATCTAGGATTAACATTGTGACGTTACCCCATGTATGTTTTTTATGTATTTTTGACAAGAAAAACTTGAACGAAAAATATGATGTTGTTCACAGGCAGAGCCGGAAGAGAAAAATACTTCTCATGAAAATATTAATAATAATAATAATAATAATAATAATAATATTACGTTGTTTTCACTAGGATGTTTTATATTACCGTTATCTCTAAATTACCGTTAGCTTAAATTTTGATACGGGTGTTTAGAGCATTGCAAGTTTTCAAATCGCAAGTTTATTATTTTGAATAAGATAAAAATAGAAGCATTAACATGTGTACAAGAGACATTAGTCACCTACGCTGCCGTTAAAACATACAACCATCAATCAACTCCGTGAACCGGAAAACGATCCACTATACATGTGATAAAAAGGTCAAGACTTCCATATATATGTGCACGTAATTTGCATTTCTGGATTACAAGAAGAGCAACTGCAACTTCGGAAGTAGATTTTTAATCGATCAACTGTGATATTTAGATTCTTTTTTTCCCATGCTGTTTTTTGCCTTAAAAATCTTGAACAACTTTGTGTTATTTTAGATTATTTAAATAAATATTAAAAAGATCATTATTATTATTATAGCCAAAACGCTGACTTGTGAGGCGAAAACAGAGCAATGTGACAGCCTCAGTATATTGAACAAACCTCATCAGAGGATCAAAGCCCGTTTATCGTTGCTAATGTTTGCAGCTCCTCAGCCCCAAGCTGGGAAACCGAAAAATAATGGTCCGGTGGTGTGATAAATAACCAAAAAATTACTAAAACTGTCGATGAGTGTCTCCTCGCATTTTTGTTTCCAAAATGGACTTGAGCAGACCATGATTGTTTCTCTTTCAAGAATGATTGATTCATCTCCTCATGGTGTTCTAGTATTATTAGTAAAAAGCATTGTAGCATGATTTCCATCCATACTGGTTAAAAGATTACATTAAAGTAATAAGAAAATTAAACTTAGTTTTGAGCGTTGTATTCAGTTGCAGCATACTGAAGATCTTCTGCAGTGATAGCTGGAACGATACATTAAAATACTCTTTTTCGATCATTTTTAGCGGAGCCCGCGGGCCGAAGGCCCGGCGGAGCCCCATACTCATAGAACCTATGCCCTCATTTTTCATGGTCATGGCTAGCGGAATGTTTCGCGGGCGCTGTCTGCAACAAAAACATGTGTGTCGGAGATGTGTGTCGCGCAAGGCTAGCGCGCATGCGCGTATGACGCCACACAACATCCGGGATCTTAGCGGAGGACTAGCTCGCGGACGCGTATGACGTCACAAAATATGCGCGTACGACGTCATGTTGAAACCAAAGCGAGGCTTTTTTTTCGCGCGGTTACACGGCCGAATGTCACGTCAGCTGGGAAAACACTTTGATGTTTTGCTGTGTTTACTGAGCGGAGAAAACGGTTTAATTTTCCTGCATTTTTTCGTGGTTTGCTACTCAAGACTGGGATGCTAATTAAGGGATACTCAGGAGCCGCTTTAGTGGAAAAAGAAGAGCTTTCAGGGATAAAATCTTGCTTCGAGGAACTATATACGTTTTTAGCAATGCGAGAGATGGGTTCGTTTTACGGATTTCAGCACCAAAGCGGAGATTTAAAGAATTTCCAAGCACAGTAGTCGCCGGAGGGACTTAAAGGTAAAACAAATTACATTTTTCGATAGAAATTTATCTAGATATCAATCTGTGATTGACTTTTTGTTAATGTGTTCTCGTTAGTTTTGGAGAATTGTTTTTAAACGTGTAGCTTAAATTCAGTTGTATTAATTTCTTGAATTTCATCGAAGACACGGCTCGGCCTCGATGCGCGTTTTCCGTTTTGCTTTTCAACATAAACTAATGGAGATTTGAATAAAATTTATCGAAAGAAGATTGTGTTGTCCATTTTTATGTGTTTGTTCATTCATTACATAGGTTGAAAAGCGATTTTATGTAAACAAAACAACACTTGAATTTTATTATAGTTCTAACTTCACTCGCGTGGCCGTATGCAAATATGTTTGTATTTTTGGCAATTTTGATTTCCAAATCAGTTTCTCAGGCATTTTTTGACAAGCTACAACTGTATTTTTTAACAGTAGTCGTAATAGTTATTCTAGACGGAGAAAAAGTTGTTTTTTTGAACTTTTGTACGGTCTAAATGTACTGTGCAGACGGTCGGGTAATACTGTTTTTGAGAATTGCTAAAATTGAAAAATAGCCCGGTCGTCAATATTAATCTTAATTCTTGTGCTTCCGACATTTCACCTATTAGTTAAGTTTCATCTTAGTTAAGCTTGTTCAGAGGGTCTTCAGAGGGCGCCGCTGTTAGGCTAAGCCTAACTATATATATTAGTTATACTCACCTACATTACACAGTGAGTAATAGCGGAGCACTAGCTGGGCCGAAGGCCCGGCTGCGGAGCCCCATACTCATAGAACCTATGCCCTCATTTTCCATGGTCATGGCTAGCGGAATGTTTCGCGGGCGCTGTCTGCAACAAAAACATGTGTGTCGGAGATGTGTGTCGCGCAGGGCTAGCGCGCATGCGCGTATGACGCCACACAACATCCGGGATCTTAGCGGAGGACTAGCTCGCGGGCGCGTATGACGTCGCAAAATATGCGCGTACGACGTCATGTTGAAACCAAAGCGAGGCTTTTTTTTCGCGCGGTTACACGGCCGAATGTCACGTCAGCTGGGAAAACACTTTGATGTTTTGCTGTGTTTGCTGAGCGGAGAAAACGGTTTAAATTAAAGTCGTTATTTTCCTGCATGTTTTCGTGGTTTGCTACTCAAGACTGGGATGCTAATTAAGGGATACTCAGGAGCCGCTTTAGTGGAAAAAGAAGAGCTTTCAGGGATAAAATCTTGCTTCGAGGAACTATATACGTTTTTAGCAATGCGAGAGATGGGTTCGTTTTACGGATTTCAGCACCAAAGCGGAGATTTAAAGAATTTCCAAGCACAGTAGTCGCCGGAGGGACTTAAAGGTAAAACAAATTACATTTTTCGATGGAAATTTATCTAGATATCAATCTGTGATTGACTTTTTGTTAATGTGTTCTCGTTAGTTTTGGAAAATTGTTTTTAAACGTGTAGCTTAAATTCAGTTGTATTAATTTCTTGAATTTCATCGAAGACACGGCTCGGCCTCGATGCGCGTTTTCCGTTTTGCTTTTCAACATAAACTAATGGAGATTTGAATAAAATTTATCGAAAGAAGATTGTGTTGTCCATTTTTATGTGTTTGTTCATTCATTACATAGGTTGAAAAGCGATTTTATGTAAACAAAACAAGACTTGAATTTTATTATAGTTCTAACTTCACTCGCGTGGCCGTATGCAAATATGTTTGTATTTTTGGCAATTTTGATTTCCAAATCAGTTTCTCAGGCATTTTTTGACAAGCTACAACTGTATTTTTTAACAGTAGTCGTAATAGTTATTCTAGACGGAGAAAAAGTTGTTTTTTTGAACTTTTGTACGGTCTAAATGTACTGTGCAGACGGTCGGGTAATATGCTAAAATTGAAAAATAGCCCGGTCGTCAATATTAATCTTAATTCTTGTGCTTCCGACCTTTCACCTAGTAGTTAAGTTTCATCTTAGTTAAGCTTGTTCAGAGGGTCTTCAGAGGGCGCCGCTGTTAGGCTAAGCCTAACTATATATATTATAATATAAATGTTAAAATGCAAACTTCTGTAAACTAGTTTCTTACATAGCTGCTTTATTGCTTGCAACGTCTTCCGCTTTGTATCTTAGTGCTTTCGATTTTCGATTTCACTTTGTGCAAAGATCAAATGATACCAGCAAAAGAACGGTCATATTTCAATGAAAGGTCACTGAATTTCTAGGGAAATTAACAACACAAAATTTCCGATTTATGAAACCGAAACAGATATTAACAGAGATTAACTGATTCGACTGATGAATTTAGCTTACCCAACTTCCCAGTTTTAGCATCCGAAAGCAGAGCTTATTAGCCAATGTGGAACACAACTTTATGACATTCGTCTTCCGGCGACGTTCTTCGTTTGCTAAAGCTTCAGCAATGATTTCTCCAGCAATAACAACCAGCAACGTCAGTTTACTCCATGGATCAGACAGCTCACGTTCAGTTTCCTCTTCAAAATCGACCAGCACTTCCTCGATACTCTTTTGTGATTTCACCAACGATCTAACTGTGGCGCTGACATAAGCATCCGTCATAAGCATTAACAGATATCCAGCGACTTCTTCCACAGACTCGGAGGCAGGACGACAATTCAATTCCGAACCTTGCTTCTTTGTCGCATAGAAATCGAGGAGGATTGTCAGATCTCTTTTGATTTCGAATTCTTCCAATATTTTGGCAAGATCCAATGTTCTTACTTCGCGCAAACCTTCCTTTAGAAAACGTACGTCTTTCCATGAGGTCTTCCCAGCATTTTCTAAGGATCGCAGGATGCTCAAAGTTCCAGTGTCTCCTTTGTTAATAATCCCATTGTAGTAAAAGCGAAGCTCGTCTTGCTGGTCTTTTTCCAAATTATAGGCAATCCGAAGCAGAGCAGCATTGTAAGTTCGTTGAACTTCGTCCTCGATGTTGTTTAACGTTTGAGACATAATGGCGGATTCCATCTTAATGTCGAGAGACAAACGTGTACATACACGTCCTTATATACTCTAGAATCTCAACCGACACCAAAATTGGGCAATGTATGCGATGACGTAATCATATCGAGGACAAGTAGATATGTCAAACAAGAACTCTGCGAGTATTATGATTGGGCTGTTAAGGATATCTTCACTCCTTTTACTTCAAACTCTTCGAACTCTTCAAGAGAACTAACTTCAGTCAATACACACGTCCCACATGGACCATTCATTCATTCTGATCTCTACTTTGTGAATCAAACACTTTGAATACACCATCCCTTGTCTCAAAAATAGCGACTGTATAAATTATTATTGTCAAAATAAATGACTTATAATTATCACGTAATAACGATTCATAAGCCTCAAACAAAGGTAAACAGCTCTCTTCTGTTATACTGTCATTTAAATAATGTACATTTCCATAATAACTTTCACTATACTCTAATAAATTGAAAGTTAACTCTCCCAGTACAAACAACATCAGGAACTTCAGTTAACATAAGGCATTCTTTTTGTGTTAAATTAGAAAGATAAGTATACAACTCATTACTAAAATTCGTAATTTCAACAAGATCTGACGCACATGTTATCATGCGACTAAAATTATACAATATAGCTGTTAAACTCATCGCTACACACTGACTACCCGCATTAGAACCAAAAAACACTATTTCCTTGGCTATAAGGAGCACAAATAGTTTTAGACGAATCTAAACCAAATGGACCAGGATTGTTTTGTTTTGTTTTGTTTGGGACAAATGCATTGATATAAGACTCCAAGTGATACCAAGGGTAAGACACACAAAACCCCTTCCCCCCTTCCTCGCGCGCCCTTCGCGTTCTCGCGCGCCTCAATTCTCCCCCTTTCCCTTCGAACGCTTGCCACGCAGGCTACTGAGCCGTTAGAAACGAAGCCTATAAAACCAAGCGGTAAAGTGGTCCATGGCCAAAAAAAGCAGGTTTTAATGATGGTGAAAAGAAGTGATAATCTGTCCATTGCGGCTCTACTGAAAGGATGCGTTTATTAATGCTGTTTATGCGGCCGCAGGTAGTAATAGTAAAGTTTATACCCGTTGGACGAATACTTGAAAGTAAGCAGCTCTCTAATTTATCCAATTGCAGCCTATATACTCTCCAAACTTCACAATATATACTGAGTATCCCTCAGAATATAGACTCAAAGACAGAATTTTTGCTCAAAAAGAAATTCGCGTTGTCATCTTCAGGACCTTTTGTTCTGCTTTGCTTGTATGAACGCGTGTCGATAAACGGCACAGTAACAGTTTATTCCCATAATAATAAATGTATACAGGTAGATTTTTAATAATTAAATGAAAATTGGGAGGAAGACTAAAGAAACCCTTGCAGGCTTTTACAAAGTAGTCTCCCTTTAAGTTAAGATTTATCTAAAAATATTCATCCGGTATCAGACGTTGGCGTTTGCTTACATAATTGTAATTAATTGTATAGGTAATATAAATACGGTTGTTTAGCCCGGGGGGAGGGGGGTACTCCGCAATGTTTTAGGTGGGGGTGTTTCGCTGGGACCTAAGAACCTCTACCCCATCTCAGACCTAAAATTTCTATTTTCGCTACCCCATGTCAGACCAAACAGTTAAATATGGTAAAAGGCTCTTTATACAAAAAAGGGG
>JAJLRJ010000003.1:27915852-27928352 GCA_024195265.1 Dendrophyllia cribrosa | reverse complement strand
GTTAAGTCAAATGTTGTTGAGGGGTTTGGATTTGAGCTACATTGCATTAATGCAGAAAAACCAGTCCTAACTCACCTTCCTAACCCAAGAATTGCAGAATTGAAGAAAGCCAATCATCGAATAAGGAGACTAAACTTTACTGAAGAAACAGTAACAGATGATAACCTGCCAGTGCATGTTATCCTGGGGGCTGCAGATATACAGCAGATTAAAACAACCGAGCCTGCTGTTCTGGGCAAACATCCAGACACTGATCCAGGAGCAGAGTTCACTATGCTGGGTTGGACAATCACAGGAAAGTCAATGTTGTCTGGAACTGAGACTGAGAAGGGTTTCTTTTTGAAGTCAAGCCAAGGCGAATTCAAACAGATGTGTTCGCAGGAAGTCCTAGGGCTAACAGATGAGCCTGTTGAGCAAGGTTTGTTCCATGAAGATTTCAAGAATCAGCTGCAACGCTTGGATGATGGAACATATACAACACGGTTACCATGGAAGTCACATCAGCCAGCCTCCTTGCCACCGAACAAAGGACTGTCCTTAAAAAGGTTGCAAAGCACTACCCGAAAGCTGGAAAGGATGCAGAAACTTGAAGAGTATCACACAGTTATGGAACAACCATTGGAAGAAGGGATCTTGGAGCTGGTACCTGAAGTACCCTCAGGGGAGGTGATTCACTACATCCCACATCAAGCGGTGATAAGAGAAGAAGCACAGTCCACAAAAATGAGGATAGTGTACCACTGCTCCGCAAAACAAAACCCACAGTCACCATCATTGAATGACTGTCTGGAGGTTGGCCCACCCTTACAACCAGCAATCTTTGACATCCTGCTAAGAAACACAATGAAACCTTTCTGCATCACCGGGAACATACAGAAAGCTTTTCTACAAATCAAAATCAGTCCGGAGGATAGAGATGCCCTTCGACTATTGTGGTATGACAACTTAAAAGAAAGGAACATTGTCCAATACCGCTTCACAAGAGTAATTTTCGGGTCGGGTCCAAGTCCATACATCCTGGGTGCTACACTTGAGAAACACATTGGCCAGTATGAAGAAAAGTACCCCAAGACTGTAAATGAGTTGCTTCAAAATACCTATGTAGCCTGTGATGTTCAATCTGGTGGTGATGGAAAGGAACAGTTACTGAATTTCAAGGAGGAGGCAACGCAAATCATGAACAAAGGTGGATTTCAGCTACACAAGTGGCACTGTAACATTCCAGAAATTGAGAATCAGAGTACAAGTGAAGAAGAACCTCAGGAGAATTCAACATACGCCAAGTTAGCAGTTGGAACTCAGCCAAATGAATCAAAAATCTTAGGAGTCCCATGGAACAAGGTAGAAGACACATTTTCTATTAACATTGCAAAGACCTTAAATGGTGTTGAGGAGGGCTCAGTGACAAAGAGAAAGATGTTGTCTGCTATCAACAGTATCTTTGACCTACTTGGAATTTCTGCACCTGTTGTTATCGTTGGGAAGATACTGTACAGTGAAGTTTGCTTGAGAAATCTGAGGTGGGATGAAGAAGTACCAGATGACATAAGGAAACCGTGGGCTAAGTGGCTAAATGATATGAAGCACTGTCCTTATGTAAGCATTCCCCGCAGTGTAGTGGGTGTTGGCTTGACCAGAGTGAACTTGCATGGGTTCTCAGATGCCAGCAAGTTGGCTGTTTCAGTAGCTGTGTATGCTGTAACGACTCACACCGCCACACCAGTTCAACAGAGGCTGCTTGTAGCAAAGTCAAGGATAGCACCGAAAGATCAGTCAATTCCCCGCTTAGAACTTGTTGCAGCACATACCCTAAGCAGATTGATGCACCATGTAAAGGAAGTCTTGAAAGATGAGCGCATTGAGGAGATCACTGCTGGGTCGACAGTACGACGGTGCTTTATTGGATGAAAGGGCAAGGAACTTGGTCCCAATTTGTTCGTAACAGAACCAAGGCTATCCAGGAAAAGAAGTATTTACAATGGCATCATGTACCTACTGCTGACAACCCTAGTGATCAAGGAAGCCGTGGCGTGGCCCCAAGCAAAATGGGGGAGTTGTGGTTTCGAGGGCCAAAGTGGCTTAGTACTCAAGAAGAATGGCCAGATCAACCTGAAGTGACAGAGAGCCCAGAGAATTACAAGGAAATAGTCAAACCTAAGGTCGAAAAGCAGCTCTTAGTTAAAACAAAGGAAGAAATCAATGAGACCAGAGACACTCTTCTGAGCAAGTATGCGTCATACTGGAAACTTCTGCGGGTCACTGCATTTGTAAAGCGATTTATCCACAACTGCAGAAACCACAAGAAGTGCCAAGGCCCACTAATGACCGAAGAGCTCCAGGCAGCAGAGAAGTTCTGGATCATTCAAGCACAGACCACAGTGCCCAAGACAGATGTGGGACTAAGGGAGGACGAAAAAGGAACATTGAGATGTGTTGGCAGAGTCCCCCATTATCATCCAATCTTTCTACCACGAAACAGCAAGTTGGCTTCCATGATGGTTCAGCAAGTCCACGAGCAGATGCTACATGGGGGAGTTTCAACTACCATGTGTCGTATGAGAGAGAAGTATTGGATACCAAAGCTGAGGTCGCTAACCAAAACAGTTATCCGCAACTGCAACGTTTGCAGGCGTTACTAGAAGAAACCAATCTCAACCTCTCGCAGCCGAGATGCAACCTTGCCAGCGTTCAGAACTGAACTCTCAAGCCCTTTCGCTGTTACAGGAATGGATTTTGCTGGTCCTGTTAATCACAAGATTAACAAGACTTCTACTTCAAAGGCATACATAGCACTATTTACCTGCGCCAGTACTCGTGCAGTGCATCTCAAGTTATGTCGTGACCTGACTGCCCAAGACTTCCAGAGAGCACTGAAGGAATTTGTCGCCAGGAGAGGCTGCCCTCAAATCATTGTAAGTGATAATGGGAAAACGTTTGTCGCCACTGGAAAATGGTTATCCAAGCTGAAGAAGGACCAGCGTCTCGCAGACTATTTAGGTGCTTTGGAGATAAAATGGAAGTTCAACTTGGCCCGTGCCCCATGGTGGGGAGGCTTCTTTGAACGCCTTATCGGCATCATGAAGAGGAGTCTTTCAAAGGTGATTGGTCAAAGTCTGCTAACCTTCCAGGAACTAGAAGAAGTCTTGCTGGACGTCGAGATGACCATGAACAACAGGCCACTCATGTATCAAGGAGAGGAGTTTGAGAAACCAGTACTTACCCCAAATACCCTAGTAAGAGGAGAGGCAATTCCTATCTTGGAGGAAAACCTGGAGAACATAGGAGAAGAGGATGTGACTAAGCGCATGAGATTTTTAGAGAAAAGCAAACAGCACCTACGAAAGAGGTTTATGAAAGAATATGTTCACGCCCTTGAAGAAAGGCAGCAGCGGTCTGAAGGGAACGTTGAGAAGATACCAAACACAGGAGCAGTGGTGTTGTTAAAGAGTGAAGCAAAGGACAAAGCATTGTGGAAGCTGGGACGAGTAGTAAGCAAGATCATTGGCAAAGATGGAACCGTGCGTGGATTGAAGCTGAAACAGGGAAATGGATACATAGTCGAGCGCCCCTTGCAGCTTGTGTGCAACTTAGAAATTGGAGGGAAAGATCCCAAGTGGACACCAAACCCTGAGGCTGCAGTGTTCGTCCCGAGAGTAGGACCAAACCGACGAGCCAAGGAGATTGCAAATGAACTTTTCCGGAACATTGCAGAACAGGAATACGAGGACGATTAGAGTGACATTTAAGCTGTTTAGTTAACACTTAAATGGGGGGAGGGTGTCCGAAATTCAAATATGTAAATCAGGTTGCATTATGCAAATTAGGTCGGAAAGTAAGTCTCGTGATATGTAAAAGAGAGAGTCCTCGTGGTTCAAAACATGGCGGAGACGTTCTGACTTTTGTGTAGACTCAAGGCGGTTTATTAAATCAAGGAAGTGTTAAACTTGTGAATTTTATTTGGTGTACCGGGTAAAAACGTTTCCCACATGCTGGCATGTTAAAAAAAAATAGACAAGTATGTTCTTATTATTTACCTGGCACGTAAGCGGAATATCTTTGATGAATGCTTGAAGCCCCTTACTTTTAATGTAGTGGTAGACCGTCAGTTTATTATTGCAGCTACAGGACACTAGCGTTTCTAAGATTTATATCTAAGCGTTTTCAGACTGAAATGATTTGCGCTTCTTACCTACAAATTTGACTTATTATTAGAACAAATTATTTTATTGCACTATTAATCGGCGGGCCTTCAAATTCAATGCTCTGTTCCCCCCTGTCCCCCTGCCAGGTAGTGTTTTGGCTGGCTAAGAAAATCCTACCCCTCAGAGGGACAGGGCTGTTTATTAGGGCAAGTGGCTTTAAGTTCATTCACAAATCATTGTGCACATTAGAGTTCTCCATTCCTGTTAGGTCTAAGACTAGTTAGGAGTCACTCTGCTGGAATTGTTTTGTTTTTTCTTGTCCCATCCCCCTGCCATGTAGTATTTTGGCTGGCTAAGAATATCCTACCCCACAGAGGGACAGGGCTGTTTATTTAGGCAAGTGGCTTTAAGTTCATTCACAAATCAATGTGCACCCTGTTAGGTCTAAGACTAGTTAGGAGTCACTCTGCAGGCATATTTTGTGTTTTGTCCCATCCCCCTGCCAGTAGAATTTTGGCTGGCTAAGAAAATGCTACTCCTCCGAGGGGCAGGCTGTTTATTTAGGCAAGTGGCTTTCAGTTCATTTACAAATCAATGTGCACTTTTGAATTCTCCATTCCTGTTAGGTCTAAGCCTTAGTAGTTAAGAGTCACTTTTCAAGAACATCTTTGTGTTTTCTTGTTCCGTCCCCCTTCTGGGTAGAATTTTGGCTGGCCAAGAAAATGCTACCCCTCAAAGGGACTGTTTATTTCAGCAAGTGACTGAACCAATGTTCTTTTTGTTTTCTTGTCCTGACCTCCTGCCAGGTAGTGTTTTTGCATGCTTAGAAAATACTACTGGCCCCAGAACTGCCCCAGAGGGAATGGCTGTTTATTCAGGCATTAAGTCCTGGCTATGTAAATTTATGTGGATTTCAGCAAATTGACAACTTCCTTATCTTCAAAATTGATGTTTTTATTTTGGCTTCATGTCATTGCCTCTGCATGTACATGTCTACAATACTTAAAATCTGTTGCTTGATTTGCTCACGTAGAGAATGCATGTCATCCTAAAAAAGAATAAACATTGTCAATCATTTTCTGGCCAGGAAAGTATTAGAAGTGAAAATGAATAATATTATTCTTCTTTGTTCTATAAATGAATGACACAAAAAGGATGCTATATGACTGTATAAGTTGTCCCTATTATATTGCTTTTAATTCCAATACCTGATTGAAATCAGAAGTTACTCCCAAGCTGAGGTGCTCTGCAAACTAAAAGTAGATTATACCCATGAATAAATATGCCATATAGTTTTTTTGTAATTTGGTGTTGTTTTGTAAGGTCCTTGGTGAACAACCTGATTTGAGATGAAAGAGCCCTGGTTACCTTTTTTTTAAGGAACAATGGTACTAGACAGTATATAGCGCTTGAAGAATTCACCATGCACACAAAGACACCATAATTATAGCCATTTGTCTGCTTTGGTGTATCCTATACAGAAGAATGTAATGATATGTTTTGAGTGAAAGTTAGCATAAGTAGTCTCATGTGCAAAATTTAACAATAAAATAATATTATAGTAAGAGGTTGTGGTTTTCTTTGGTTTGAAAATTTTTAAATCAGTTATTTTATTTCCTTTGTCTCAGATTCATTACCATGTAATGTGAGACCAAAATTTTCAACCAAAAGAAAAGTTTGAACCACAAAATAAATATACCACAAATTAAAATGACAGTGTTAATTACCACAGGGCACTGATCCTTCCAGTCTTACTACTTGTCAAACTCTTTGTCGACTTTCCGTATAATAAATTTTCTAATAGTGTCTGACTCGTAATTCTTTATGGTCTTGCATACTTCCTCGTAAGTAGGAACATAAATTTCTTGATCTGGTGTCCAACACTCGTCTATGTTGCCAGGAGAATCCATGTAATCTTTCATTATAAGAAGGGTATTTGCGTTGAGAATCCCCGCGTGTTTTCCGCCAATTTCATTCCATGTGATGTAAATCGCGTGGACCAATAGTGTTACTCCAACAGGACGCTTCTTCATAGGACAGAAAGTTTGTGTGTGCGTGTGTGTGTGTGTGTGTGTGTGTGTGTGTGTGTGCGTGTGTGTGTGTGTGTGTGTGTGTGGTGGGGGGGGGGGGGGGGGGGGGGAGAGGGTTGGGTGTCGTCGCCTAAATAAGGTACATTATGAGCTAGCATATAAGAAACGTACAGCCCGTGTGTTATTGGAGTTTTTTTGATATGTTTATTATTATTATTATTATTATTATTATTATTATTATTATTATTTACCTACCGTGTTTACAACGCTCAAAAATGCAATGTTATATGTCCTTTGCGAGCAGTAGCATAGAAATGGCCATTACACGGAGTGACAATTGGATGCACATTTCAAAAATAAAATAAAGAAAGAAAATAGAGTGCCTTGAGCTGTCAGGAGCACATTACAAGAAACTAAACCCCCTTCCTTGTGGTAAGAATGTTTTTCTGGCAGGATATATTGGGAAAATAACAGGTAGCTGATCTGAGACTGGGTGGAAAATACCATCAATACATGCAGATATTTTTAAAGGTACTGTTCCATCACAAAGAAAATATATGACAAAAACCAACAGTGTTTTTATTAATAACTTTAATCTCAACTAGTATTCCTATACAGTGACTCTAGGTATTCATTGATTTGTGAATGAACTTAATACCACTTGCCTAAATAAACAGCCCTGTCCCTCTGAGGGGTGGGGGAGGGGGGTACTCCCACATATGAGCTATATTAATATAGGTATGTGCCGCTGTAAAGGGTATGGTTTTCAGGCAGTTTAGTCTGGGATAGGGTATAGTAAAAGAGAATTTTGGTCTAGAATAGGGTATCATTTCCCCTAAAACTGATCAGTTGCGTGAATAATAACAAAGAAAGCATTCCAAACTTTGGTCTAGGATAGGGTAGGGTTTTTCAGTGTTTAGGCTAGAATAGGGTTGCAAAATGCAGCTAAAATGGTCTAGTATAGGTTAAGGGTCTCAGAGTCCCAGCGGCACATCCCCGCCCAAAAATTTGCCGAGTACCCCCCCCCCCCCCCCCCCCTCTGAATTTCAGAGAAATGTTCTGAAATTACAATCATGGGTGGCCAGCGACCACTGATGTATAAATCTTCAAGGTTACCTTCATCAAGTTCCTTCCCAAAACGTCATAAAAGACCATAAAAAGAATTGGCTTACCTTTTCTACCCTTCCGAGGCTTTGAGTCTTATGAGCCTTGTGTGATTTGTGTCGACTTCTGCGTTTAACTTTGGTCTAGGATAGGGTAGGGTTTTTCGGTGTTTAGTCTAGAATAGGGTTGCAAAATGCAGCTAAAATGGTCTAGTATAGGGCAAGGGTCTCAGAGTCCCAGCGGCACACCCCTGCCCAAAAATTTTCAGAGTACCCCCCCCCCCCCCCCCCTTCCCCGGGGCCAAAATACTACATGCCTAAATAAACAACCCCGTCCCTCTGAGGGGTAGAATTTTCTTAGCCAGCCAAAATACTACCTGGCAGGGGGACAGGGCAAGAAAAAACAAAAATATTCCTGCAGAGTGACTCCTAACTAGTCTAAGGCCTAACAGGAATGGAGAACTCTAAAGTGCACAATGATTTGTGAATGAACTTAAAGCCACTTGCCTAAATAAACAGCCCTGTCCCTCTGAGGGGTAGGATTTTCTTAGCCAGCCAAAATACTACCTGGCAGGGGGACAGGGCAAGAAAAAACAAAAATATTCCTGCAGAGTGACTCCTAACTAGTCTAAGGCCTAACAGGAATGGAGAACTCTAAAGTGCACAATGATTTGTGAATGAACTTAAAGCCACTTGCCTAAATAAACAGCCCTGTCCCTCTGAGGGGTAGGATTTTCTTAGCCAGCCAAAATACTACCCGGCAGGGGGACAGGACAAGAAAACACAAAAATATTCCTGCAGAGTGACTCCTAACTAGTCTTAGACCTAACAGGAATGGAGAACTCTAAAGTGCACATTGATTTGTGAATGAACTTAAAGCCACTTGCCTTAATAAACAGCCCTGTCCCTCTGAGGGGTAGGATTTTCTTAGCCAGCCAAAATACTACCCGGCAGGGGCACAGGGGGGGACAGAGCATTGAATTTGAAGGCCCGCCGATTAAATAGTGCAATAAAATATTTGTTCCAATAACAAGTCAAATTTGTAGGTATTAAGAAGCGCAAATCATTTCAGTTTGAAAACGCTTAGATATAAAGCTTATAAACGCTAGTGTCCTGTAGCTGCAATAATAAACTGACGGTCTACCACGGGCGTCTGGAAAACACAGCATCCGGAATCCGGAATCGGAACCGGAACCGGAACCGGAACCGGAATCCGGAAAATTGTTGTTAAGATAAATCATATAAATACGGAACATTTTCAGCCGAAGCAGACTAGGATGCGTTAAAATATGTGGTAAAACCACCGAGGAAACAAAACTTGGGAAGGAAACATTCGTAGGACTTGTGCACGTAGGTAACATGGGTTTTTCCTTGCCTTAAAATAGGATGAGGCTTTTTTGCTGCTATAAGAGGGCTTCTGCGCCGTAATTTCCACATAATGATTATACGACCGACAATTGATTTGATCTCCAGAATTCAATCTATATTTTTTGGTAATCGAACTCCATGGTGCTGACAAAAAAAAAACAGATGTTTGCTCAGACATCGTCCAAGCAAAAAATAGGAGCGATTACCTGCCCCTCTATGCGAATATGGCGCGAATTTATGAGGTGATGTGCTGATCAAGTTGCCTATGATTGACATCTGTACTCCGCCTTCGTTCTCCGGCGTGAGAACATTTTTGCTCTTTGGTGAGAAACTTGAAAACGTGCAAGAGCCAAGGAGTCACGACAGTCCTGACAAGAAAAGGTGATTCACAAAAATACATGTTCGAGTTTTATTGTTGTTGCATGGTTAGCGTTTAATAAACGCCGATCTAGTTGTTTTCCTAAATGTTTTTGCTTCATTTTTTCGATCTCGTCACGAAGACAAGACGACAAGAGCTCGACATAGGTACGTTTCCAGCACATGTGAAATTCGTACTGTACTGTGCAATTTTCAAAAAGTTTTAACTGATTCTAGCAAACACCTAGTTTTTTTTGTCAGCACCATGGAGTTCGATTACCAAAAAATAATAGATTGAATTCTGGAGATCAAATCAATTGTCGGTCGTATAATCATTATGTAGAAATTATGGCGCAGAAGCTCTCTTATAGCAGCAAAAAAGCCTCCTCGTCCTATTTTAAGGCAAGGAAAAACCCATGTTACCTACGTGCACAAGTCCTACGAATGTTTCCTTCCCAAGTTTTGTTTCCTCGGTGATTTTACTACATATTTCAACGCATCCTAGTCTGCTTCGGCTGAAAATGTTCCGTATTAATATAATTTATCTTAACAACAATTTTCCGGATTCCGGATTCCGGATTCCGGTTCCGGTTCCGGTTCCGGTTCCGGTTACGGTTACGGTTCCTGTTCCGATTCCGGATTCCGGATTCTGTGTTTTCCAGACGCCCGTCTACCACTACATTAAAAGTAAGCGGCTTCAAGCATTCATCAAAGATATTCCGCTTACGTGCCAGGTAAATAATAAGAACATACTTGTCTATTTTTTTTTAACATGCCAGCATTTGCCTTGACAGTTCGTTCGCGAATTGTGTCAACAGCCCTGGTCAACAGCCGCCATATTGGAATTGCCGAGAATTTCCGAAAACTGCCCGACTCGTAAACTCGTCACTAGTGCTCCTCGGCTGTCCTTCTGGCGGGTAGGATTTAGGCACAACCCTGGCTCATCTGACTCGTCTCCAGTCGTCTTTCAATTAACGAGAGGAGCGCGAGGTGTGATGGGAAGGAGGAAAGAGGGGAGACGACTGGCAGATCCTGTTTTCAAGATGGCGGACGAAATAATGGCGGACGGTGGTGAAATTCTAAATTTGGAAAATAGGCCGTTCCATCGGGCCTTTTTGAGTCGGAAGTTACCTTGCCCTCATATTCTATGTAGAGCCGAGCTCGGTTGAGCATTTTATGAGAAAACAGGGCTGGATCAAAATGATGAAAATTTCGAACAAGAAGCGTTGCGATCGGCGAGGAGACCAAAAATCACGTACAGTGGCTATCCACTCATCGCCTGACCGAGGTTTGTAGCTTCTATTGTTATCTTAATCCGCATTTTCACGCTACATATTGGACATTTTGAATAATTTATAAGCTTAAACTTTATGATTTGCATATGTTGCAATCTGAACAAGTAGTGTTATAATATTTTTAATATCAGTTCGTTTCTTTAATATATACTCAGGGCTACGAATGTTTAACGGTTGCGGGATGTGCTGGCCTTGAAATGGTCGCTAAAGATACATTGGAGTGTGCATGCCTTCGCGTGCTTTCAGCTCACACCAGAACATACATACATAGTATGGTTATGAAAGAAAGAAGACAACGCTACACAGTTGTACGGGATGTCGGGGGAGAGAAGTAAAGCACATGAAAATAACTGCCATCGAAGCCAAAAGGATGGACTTAATAATAAGGAACTCGAAGATAGTAAATGTAGTTATTTTTTTAGAGATTCATCTTTCTCAAAGAAAGCAAATCAACTGTACAGTATGTCATGTTATTTTATTTTTCATTAAATACAAGCTAATACAAGACTGATTTCTGTAAACTGTTTAGTATTTCATGTTGCCTTGTACACTGCTTTGATGGTCGTACGTCCCTCATCTGCCTGAAAAAAGCTTTTAAAATACAAAACCATGTCAACATTGCTATTTTGTCCTCCAGATGTTGAAATCTTTTTAAATATAAAGGCAAACCCTTTATATTTTTCTCTCTGTCTCAAATATTTTGTTTTTGTTTTGATTCTCTTTACCCTATGTCTTTGCCCTCTTGTTTTGTGGTTTTGTGGCTTATTCATATACCGGTTAAACAAAATCACAGTTTTTCACTGCAGACACCCTCGATGCAACACTGAACTGTACTTCATATATTATCTTGTACACTGCTTTTCTGTACTGGGTTGTACATGTATGTCCCTCATCTGCCTGAAAAAGTTTTTTCTAGTCAACATTACTATTTTGCCTTTCAGATGTTATATACTGTAACTATTATAAGGACAAACCCTATATTATTTTTTCACATATTTTGTTTTTGTTTTGTTTTCTTAACCTTATGCCCTTGCCCCTACCCTCTTATTTTGTGGTTACTCTCTTATACTATACTTACTGCAATAAGTGCCCTGGGTGCTTATTTCATTTTGGGACCTTGAGGTTGGGTGCTCGCCATATTCAAGGTGGGTGGTTATTTGAGGGTTGGTGCTTATTATTTTTTCAACATTTTCAGAAAATGAGGACATTTTTACAGAATAACAAAACAAAGGATAACAAGTATATTTCGCTTCAACCAAATAAAACAATAAAACAAAACTCAGACTCAAACATGAATAAGGCATAAACAGTATAAACAGTTCATTAAAAATCTGAGCTTTGAACGGTCAGTCAAGGAATTAAATTAAAAGCCAATTTCGGGAACATAATTGATGCCCCTCTTCAAGATGGACTAGTACAAAAATGTTTTTGAGGTGTGGGTGGGGAGGGTGGTAAGGGGTGGGCGCTTAATTTTTTTGGCTTTCAGAGTGGGCACTTAAATCGAGGTGGGCACTTATTTGGGGTGGGCAATTATTTGAAGGTAGGCACTTTATCGAATAAGTATGGTATACAAATTCAACAAAAATATTAAAACAAAGTTTTGGTATCCTGACTGCAATACAAGCAACCTTGGTGCAGTACCCTATGCCCTTGTCCCCTACCCACTTGTTTTGTGGTTTTTAAATCTGCCTGGCTCTCTGATATACAGATCAAACAAATTAAATGTAATAAAAAGTTTTGATGTCCAGACGGCATTACAGACACCCTCAATCAATGCAACATAAAACATGTCCATATTGCTAATCCACATAACTATTTTGCCCTCCAGTTGTTATAAAATTTCATATACAAGAACAAACCCTTACATATATTTTTTTCTCTCTGCCTTCACGTTTTTGTTTTTGTCACCTTATGCCCTTGCGCACTACCCTCTCATTTTGTGGTTTTCAAATCTACCTGACTCTCTTATATAGAAATTAAACAAAATGATATTAAGACACAGTTTCAATATCCTGACAGCAATACAGACACCTTCAATTTTCAAGGCAAACCCTGTACATGTATAGCTTTCCTCTGCCTTCACATATTTTGTTTTCTTCACATTATGCCCTTGTCCCTGCCCTCTTGTTTTGGGGTTTTTAAATCTACCAGGCTCTCTCATATACAAATTAAAAATATGATATACAGTCCAACCTCTATTTTAAA
>JAJLRJ010000003.1:27790852-27910852 GCA_024195265.1 Dendrophyllia cribrosa | reverse complement strand
TGTTTCTAACCGTTGAGATGAAAGGTTGCCTAGGTAATTTTCAGCTTTAAGGTCGGTATTTTAATACATAAAAGCCTCGCATGAGGAAAACTGACTTAAATCTTGACACTTCGGAGGATAATGGCGCCTCTTCGGTGGTTAATCACCAAGATTCACCATTGTTTTAAACATTTGCTTTGATTCTTATCCACGGAACCGCATATATAGGACAATTCTACATTTCGCAGTTTTCACCTTATACTGACATCTTAGCAGTAGTCACATGCGCCTGTTGGGCGACTATTTTTCTTTTCTATTATTAAAACTTCATATTACCATTAATTTGCATATAAAAATGACAGGGGTGCTTGTCGGAAATTTTCGAAAAGCACCCTAAAAGGTACCAGAATGTTGTTTGATGGGCGTGGCTCAAATGTATTTTTACCCCTAAGATAAGAGGTACCAATTCTTAAACAACACATGTCATATTCTCGGCTTAATACCCCAAAAAGGTACCGCGAAAATTCCAACGGTGGTCATTTTGTATTTTAGCACCCTAAGAGGTACCAATGTACAAATTTTGACTCCTAAAACGTACGACGAGCACCCTCGTCATTTTTATATGGGAGTCCCCCTCCTCCCGGAATTTGCTTACATTGAAATAATAGAATGGATGAACTTGAAGGAGGGTCAAATACTCAAACTTGACCGCAACACGTATCATTTGCTATGTTAGCAGCATGTCTCTTGTTTATTAGGCCGTGTTGTATAATTCATTAAGGTCACTTTACGATTTAAAAACTTAATAAACAAAGACGGAGTTACAGTATATAATTAGAGTGATTATGTCAGCAAGCAACTTTTTAAATGTTCAAAGCAACTTTTTCGATACATTCTTTGTAAATTTTGAGTTTATAGAACAGCATTACAAAAAGAGAATCTAGAATATCGGGCTCAAATTTTCAGAGAAAGCTAATTGTTCTACGCCCTTTCAATAGTCAGGATTGATGTTTTTGTAGCTCGATTGGAGAAATGAAGCTCATATGCTAGACTATGCTAATGAGGCCAAAATTGTAAACAAATATTCGCCTATAGAAACAAGAGCAAGCAAATGCAACCTTATTTTAATAAAAATACCGGGAGAAGGGGAGGGGGTAAGCGGGAAGCATCCCGTTTTTTCTCAGGGGGATGGTACGGCTACACGTAGGCTAATATAGTAGCAACCTCCAAATAAAGCCCCGTCTACACGAGCAATTTTTATGTGGCAACTGTATCTGGCAATTTTTATTTGCCCGTGTAGATGATCGACAAATATTTGTTTTTAATTTGCGTCAGTAATAATTTCGCACAGGCTGTACTCGTGGAAGCCGCCATGTTGGATGCGCAAATATTAGGGACTAGGTTCTACAAATGACGTCGAAGAAATTGTCACATTTTATGTGGCGTCTCGTCCACACGGACAATTATCGGTATGTGGCAATTTTTATTTGCCACATAAAACCTAACACGCCAGCTTTTCAGCAAATACGGTTGTCACATAAAAATTGGTCATTTTTCATCATCTACACGGGCAAATAAAAATTGCCACATAAAAATTGCTCGTGTAGACGAGGCTTAACTAGAGTTAATCGTGGCGGGTTGCTGCGCACTAAACAAAAATGGAAGCTCACTATAAAAAAAAATTAATAACAATAGATAAAAAAATACGAAATGGATAATTTACGATTAGCTACAACAACAAATAAATTAATTAATAATAGAAATTAATTAATTAAGGAGAAGAGGTAGTAAAATGCAGATTAAAGTCAATTAAGTGTTTTAAAATTACGAAGACTGGTACAAAGAAATTCGATATCAACATAGATATTCTCACTCTCCAAGACCTCCAATAGTAATCTGTTTAACTTGAACTTATAAAGCATGTTTTGCTTTGGTTACGTAAATTTATAGGTATATTATTCCAAATTCTAGTTCCAGTTCTAAAAAAAAGTGTAATTGTTGGTTAATTCTAGAATTTTTGACATAAAATTTGCCAGCGGCTGAGAATCTGGTGTGGTGAGTGTGAATCTGGTCTGAGCGGATAAAAAGGTCAGAAATATCAGATGGAACAGAATGGTCATAAAAAATTCTACCACCAGTGAGGGGGGATCATGGAAAAGGCTATATACCTTATGGGGGGATCAGGTGAATGGTACTGTGTTGAAACAAAAATCCTACATTATCTTCGCGCAAAGTCTACTTTTTTTACGCGGTCAGATCATCCCTGCAGTTCATTGTATGTTTGTTCATTTTTTGGCTGGTTAGGTCTCTCGCAGATCCTACGTATACCGTTAGCAGCATTATCGTTTGCGTCCTTCGTTGATTTTACTTTTAATGGAAATATCTCGTTTACGATTCAACCAATCCAAAAACCCTTCACTTATCTCATGAATCTATGTTAAGGAATGTTGTAAATTTTGGGGGCATTTTTGAGGATTTTTAAGAAGAAATATTTTTTCTGAAAGGATTTGTAAAATTAAGAGAAATAAGAAATATTGAAGATTTAGTGAAGTTTTAAAATTAGAATTTGTAGTGGATTATTAATAGACGGACACCAAGTTAGTCCACTAGCAACCTAGGGTTCTTTTGTGTGGGTATAAACTGCGTTGTTGGTGTTTCAAAAATCATTTCGTTCTTCTATCCCTTCTTGAAACCTCTTCAAATTTCATTCAAATTCAGGTAAAGCCCCGCCTTTTGGACAAGAAATCAACACAAAGCTTTCATTTTCATCTGCTAGAAACAGCAAGTACAGCTATGCTTTTTTAAAAAACACAACAGCAATTCAGAAACGTGGAAGTAAATAGTACTGAACTGAAGGGGGAACCGAAGACTCAAGAAATATTATTGTAACATACCTCAAGAAAAGCGCGCACTCTGATTGGTTGATGAGCGCCATCCATTTGCCCGTGGATAGCACGCTGACGTCACGCACCTTGTTTTGCCAGCAATTTGATATGTTGTCTTCATGATATGTTATAAAGGAAATAGTAAATGTTGCAGCTGTGCAACCATCGAGTTATGGATGCACTTGGGAGGTTTGTTAAGCACTCAAGAAGCTAGACCGTCAAGCTAGGGTCGCTCGAGGCGATCGTGCTTAGCAAACTCTCGCGTGCATCCATATAACTATTATAGAATAGTTTTATAATTCAACACATTGACAACAAAGCACAGTTTGAAGAAAAAATATCGAGGTCGGTCCGTCATTTTTGCATTCTCTTGTCAGAATGCGAAATTTACCTCCATCGTTGGATATACGTCATGTAGACAAAGCGTATATCGATAACTTTTTTACCATATTTGGGCAGTGTATCGATGTATTGAATTACAAAACTCGATGTACGCACGCTGCATTTTACCATGATTTCTTAAACTGCAATCAACAAATTAAGACAATTTTCAAGTAGTCGTTTCCTTTATTGATACATAATTTCTGAAGTTAACACAGTTGAAAACTTCTGAGAAATCGGCCATTGTTAGGAAAAGGAAAACACGTCAGTCTTTGTTTCGCCATATGTCGTACTTTATGTTGTGTTTGTTTCTTTTTGTTAGCTTTTTATCTTCAATTTGGTGCTTCTTTAGGGTCTTTTGCTTCGTTTTGCCATTTTTTTCTTCTTTTTTTTCAGTTTCTTTTTTCTTTTTTTTTTTCTTTTTTTGTTTTGTTTGTTTTTTTATTCTATTTTATCTTTTTCAGTTTTTTCTCCTTTTTTCGTTTTTTTATTGTTCTTTTTTGCCTCTTTTTTCATTTTTTTAAAGCACTTCTCCTTAAAAACAATGTGTGGCTGAAGTGTCTGAAGCAGGTGAAAATCTTTTCCCAAACTGTAGATTACGAACCCACACTCAACCCTCCTCCTTTATCTGGGCTTGGGACCAGCAAGACATCACTGACAGGCAGATCAATCCAGGCGGAGTTGCATAAACCGTTCGTAAACGGGGAAAAACAAAATAAAAAAACCTTTCGTAAACGGTCGATGGACTAAAAACTGAAACTTTTTTTTTTCACTGTTATCAAAGAAGTCTTATGCTAACAGAAGAAGTTTACGACCGCAAATCGGATTCGAGTCCTTTTGCATGCTGCTATCCCTCCCTCACCACTACACCACTAAATAAATTCGCCAAATGTCCGAAACATTGAATTATATCAGGTTTCTTCCTTAACTGATACTAACCTAAGCGTAAATCTAACATTATTCTAATATTCGACTTATCTATTTTGACCAAACCTAATTTCATGTAACAATTGTAGCCTAATTTCTTTGTCATTTTAGGTCTAGACTAGAACCGAAATGGCATCTACCAATGATGGCATCGACCGTTAAAAATGGCATCGACCGTTTACGAAAGGGAAATAAATCGGTAAAACTTCGTAAATCTTCGCATAAATCGTGTTAAAACTTCGTAAATCTTCGCATAAATCGTGTTAAAACTTCGTAAATATTCGTATAAATCGTCGCGAAACTTCGTAAATCTTCGTATATCTGATTATTACTGCAGGCGAAAGGTCATTTTCAGCTGGTCAACCACATCGGCTATCTTCTTCTTTACACAGGTACTGTTAGCATCTGACGCAGAAGGAGGGCAGACCAATTTATATCTTTCCTCTACATGATCGCAGAAATCTTCCTAAAATATATATATGTAAAGTAGATTTTAATAAAGCTCTATCAATTCAAAACCGCCACTGCGGAAACAACACAATGTACCACAATAACTGAATGATCTTTTATACAAAGCCAAATCCAGTCAATGACATTATTAATACGAATACAGCACGGGTGAAACAGAAACATGATAGAGAAAAATGGACCATTAGGAAACAGAAGCAAGGTTTGGTCGACTTATAGATTATGTTACAACGACAACATCTTTGCCAAAAACGTATTGTTGTACATTGAGTAACGTTTTGCAACGCGAATGGAATGTTTTGTTAGTTAAAAATATTAGGAAAACATTATTTTAATAACTTTTGAGCAACATGCATATTTTTTTGAACATTTTTCGCGACTTTTCCACCCTTTACAATCACAATCTGTAAACTAAGGCCTGTTTAACATTTACACAACATCCGTCTAACAAAAGTTGGAATATGTGAAAGGTAGTGTTAGTATCTCAAACTTAATTGCGAAGTTTAGAAAATTCACCGAAGGAAACGCGAGAAAATCTGTTAAATTCGTTTTTTTTTTTGTTTTGTCTTGCTAACGTCATAAAATATTTTCGGGTGTCAGTAAAACGCGGGGTCGGGCCGCACATTTTCCTTTCGTAAACGGTCGATGCCATTTTAGCGACACTTAAAAAAAATTTCACAAATTTTAGAATTATTTTTTCTATCAGAAAAAGAAAAATGCAATTAATTACCTAGAATCGAACCCGGAACCTCTTCATGCTAACATCTCTCCTCTACCACTAGACCACTGGGTTGATCCGGCAAACCCACGAAAAATTTAATTATAAAAGATGCTTTTCTTAATATATATCAATAACGGGTCACCCTAACCCTAAATCTTACCTAACCGCGAATCTAGCTTATAGATCTAATAATCGCTTTACCTAGGCCCAATTTTATCTAATAATGATAGCCTGTTTTCGTCCCAATCCAGGCATAAACTAGAGAGAAATAGCATCGACCATTACAAAAGGCTTGGTTACTAATGAATGCTAATGATGGCATCGACCGTTAAAAATGGCATCGACCGTTTACCAAAGGGAAATCAGCGTCGGGGCCGGGGTCGGGGTGGGATTAGGTCTAGGATTAGGTATGGGATTAGGCATAGGGTTAGGATTAGGTATAATCTCTTGGTATAGGATTATATTTAATCCCATACCTAATCCTAGACCTAATCCCACCCCGACCCCGGCCCCGACCCCGCGTTTTACTGACACCCAATATTTTCATTGTAAATTCGTTTTATATTTTCATTGTAAATTATTACAACGATTGAGGTTATTGTCGAACTTTGTTTTTGTTATACCATGAGAATATTTGAAATATGTATTGTAAATGTAGCTCTTAAGGGATTACACTCTTTTTTTATAAGAATGTACATTTTCATGCCCAGGCTGGATATTCGGCTTGTGTTTCGTGTACCGGGATCACCAAGTTGTTAATGATTAAGGTTTGCACCGGGATCACCAATTTGTTGATGGTTAAACAGTGGAACAGTGGCACAGTGGTGTACCGGGATCACCAAGTTGCATAGTGTTCGTGTTACATGCGCACGTGATTTACCGCTTTACCTTATAGCCAGCCAGTTTGTATCGTTTTGTTAGAAAAAAAGAAAGAATTTACCATTATTTTCAATGGTATAAGTTCATTTAAAATATTATGTGATTTTATTGTATTTTTCGTCAACACGCAAAAATTGTTCTTAACAAAATCTCAGCCTTGGGTATATTCTTAACATATTCTTAAAATTTCGCCTCAAGTTCAGCCTCAATATTCTTACACTGAAAATATTATTTTTAAAAAAAAAGTGCGTATTTCACTACATCATCTGTATTCGATAAAACGCACTGTCACGTTTTTATTCGGTTCAAGGTTCCAAGGTTTGTTAAACAAAACATACAGACAGGGCATGACTTTTGGATGCTTTCCCAAACTAAAGTGCCGTACCAAATCGGGTATTTACTTGGCATTAGGCAAATGCATGTCTTCAGAGTTGGGTATTCTTATGATCAGTTTTCGATTTCACTTTCCGCAAAAGCCTGGTTTCCATATAATCGCAACGATCGTAACGATCGACGATCGCCGCGATTCTTGCGACCCTTGCGATCATATGGAAACCAAAACGTTGCGATCGTTGCGATTGCGATCGCAGAGATAGGAATTTTTCTATCCCTGCGATCGCAATCGCAAGGATCGCAACGTTTTGGTTTCCATATGATCGCAAGGGTCGCAAGAATCGCAGCGATCGCTGCGATCGTTGCGATCGTTGCGATTATATGGAAACCAGGCTAAAGATCACATGTCGTTTTAATATCAAAGGAAAATTGCTCGGAATTTCTAAAACATACATAACACGAATAGCGCTGTGCACAAATACTAAACAATAGATAGACCCTTACGTGACCTCTCAAAGGATGTGTTTTGGACATGAAAAATCGGTGAAAATTTTTGCGATAAACATGAACGTAACGTTTTCTGAGCTTCAAATATAATGAATAAAAGGCATTATTTTATAAGTGCTGAGATTTATTCAGCATAGATTGACAGTGATGAAAAAATCGTTCTGTTTTTAGTCATAGCCTTGATTTTAGTTTGTAATTAGTCAAAGTTTTAGGTCAAGCCCCGTCTACACGAGCAATTTTTATGTGGCAACTGTATGTGGCAATTTTTATTTGCCCGTGTAGATGATCGACAATTATTTGTTGTTAATTTGCGTCAGTAATAATTTCGCACAGCGGACATGCCCATGGAATAAAGGCTAAGGTATAAAGCAAGATGGCGAAAGTCACTAGAAGAACTTTTAATGGCGGGAAGATCTACGTCTGGCCAATCTTCTCTTAGTATGGCAAGAATCTCTTCATATTCTTTCTTTTTCGTATTACCGTTCTTATAGTTCTCGCTGCGACTATTCTACAAACTTTCCCTAGCTCCCAATGCCTCTAGTAACAAGGAAACAAGCGCATCTGTCCATCTACATGTAATTTGTGATAATCTTGATTGGCATAAATTAACATTTTGAAGCACGGTACAGAGAACCGGGTACTAGTGTAGTGCGCAGTGGCTCACGGTTCGTGAGTTTGAAAAGTGTCCGTTGATAGATTTGTGTCATTCTACGGTCAGCCTCGCCGCCTCTTGTACTGTTCAAACAAGTTAACTTTTCTCTTAGTTGTTTATTGTAATACCTTAAGACTTGTTATCGGCAGTTTTAGCAGCTTATTTTAGTCGTTTATTTCTTAGTTAAAAACACCTTAAAGCACCACTGCATAGGTCGGGGGTACACGGTCCCTATTTTTTCCAACAGTTGGTTTTTGGGGGTTTACGTGTCCGGCTCTGGTGCGCTAAGAGTTATTGTTATATTATAGTCCTTTGTCAATAATAAAATGTATCGTGGGCCTGGCTGACCAACTTAGAGTTATTGTAATATTATAGTATAGTAATATTGTAATATTATAGTCCTTTGTCAATAATAAAATGCACCGTGGGCCTGGCTGACCAACGCCCCACGCCTCTTAGCCTTGTGTGTTTGTTCGGGTGTCTAGTGGAGGCAAAATAGGCTGTACTCGTGGAAGCCGCTATGTTGGATGCGCAAATATTAGGGACTGGGTTCTACAGATGACGTCGATATAATTGTCACATTTTATGTGGCGTCTTGTCCACACGGACAATTATCGGTATGTGGCAATTTTTATTTGCCACATAAAAACTAACACGCCAGCTAGCTTTTCAGCAAATACAGTTGTCACATAAAAATTGGTCATTTTTCATCATCTACACGGGCAAATAAAAATTGCCACATAAAAATTGCTCGTGTAGACGGGGCTTCATTGTAAAGCGCTTTAGAACTTTGGGATAAAGCGCTATATTATTATAGCTATAATATTATTGCCAAAGATGGCAAAGACTTATAAGCCTTCTTCGCTTCGGTTTATTAGCAAGTTTTGAGCGACATCTAAAGAAGAAAAACTACAGTCTGCCAGTATCATAAATGACCTCGATCGTATTTGAGAAGACAAGGAAAGTCCTTCTGTTCAAACAGAAAGAGTTGAATAAAAAAGGAAAAGGAATAAGCCAAACGCTTCGGTAGCTTTCACAAGTGATGAATTGAAATACGCTCTACGAAAAAGGCCTTCTTGGTACAAGAAATCCTGAAGCGCTTTTTAACGCCATGAGTTTAAATAACATCATGCATTTTGGACTTAGAGGCTGCAAGGAGTGTAGATATGTGTTAGGGTGATGCTAAGTTGAAGCGTTGCCACGATGGAAGAGACCGAGGCCTTTGCGCGACAGTGATGCTTGACTTTAAATAACATTGCTTTGAATATTAATTTAAAGTAAATATAACTAGCTTTTATTATTTCTATTTTTTTTTTCATTTTGTTGAAATTTTGAAAATATAATATTGAATTATGTGAATAAAACTTACTTTCATCCCCGGCCTAGCAAAGAAAATGTTGACTCTTAATTTTTTTTTTTTTTTTTTTTAATGAATAAAACTCATTTCATTGTCTAATCGCTGTTGTCATTATTGTTTGAAAGAAATCTCAGTACTTATAAAATAAACAAATAACCTCATGGTTGGTTCGCTTGTACGATCTTAATTCACTAGCTCGCTGTGACGACTCGTAAATAAAAATCGTAGGCGTGCTCACCAACTTTGAAGTAATCTCTATATACTGCATTAGGGAGTGAAAAACGGATTCGAGAATTGATTTTGTTGGCTTAGAATTCAGAAATTATGTGACGAAGATGCTAACATCAATTTGTACGACTAAGATGCGTACATCGCTAGCGTGGACAAAAGATTCGAAAATAGGTTCCAAATGATCCAGAATATTTATTTGACACAAGTACCGTTTACGAGCAAAGCACTGGAACAAAAGGTCACGAAGAGACGTGTCGTGAAATTGTTTCTGCGCAAAACTCCTGATATTTTGCTTTTTGCGTGTTCTTTGGAGAGTTTATAGGCTATTTGACAAATAAAGAGCTGCTAATTCTCGAGCATTCGTGCAATACGTATATCAACGTATAATTCCCGTGGCTTTCCAGTATTGTCCGTACATAGTTGATAAAAATAATAATTTATTGCACGACATTTCGGATTCGTCATGACGCCGTTTTCAAGAATAAAGAAAATATAACAAAGCGAACATTTAAGTAGGCTAGAGCGGAAATTTACATACTAAATAGATGGCTAAACAAACACTTTAGCTCGAATTGAGTCAGTTTGCACGTTCAGTTCTGGTTTGAGTTTGCGAATGATTGGTATCTCTTCAATTAGGCAATCAAATTCTTTGCTAGCGAATTTAAACTCTAGCCTACTTAAATATTCGCTTTGTTATATTTTCTTTACGTAAGTAAGTAAGTAAGTAAGTAAGTAAGTGAGTACAAATAAGTAAGAATTTTACGAGGGTAACACGTACCCTCGTACCTCTTAATAATGGCGTCATGACGACTTCGAAACGTCGAGCAATAAATCTTTCTTTAATTTTTGCATGCCTTTGCTTTAGCAAATCTCTTTTGATTAATATTTAATAAAGCGCAATGGTTATGAAACCTGAGAAGTGTCTTTGTTCGATGTTTTTGTTATCGTTTTTCGGCCTTGACCGCACACAACCACAATAGATGATGACCAATAGAAATATAATGTTGCCATTAAATTATTCAGTCATAGCGTGTGATCGAAAAACAAACGATGTGCACGGTCAAGTACAGTTCAACATAAATTGTAGTTCCTTTGTTATCGTCATTGAAGTCTGCAAGGTTTCATGACCAGTCCCTCAATTTAAAACTATGGTCCGTATAAACAGCATAAAAATAACTCAGATATTATTTCTTTTCACCATTGAAACCTGCCGTTTTTTTGCCATGGACTACTTTACCGCCAGGTTCTATAATTATGCTTCGTTTCTAACTGGCTCAGCTAATTGAGCCAGTTATCACTGTCCGTATTGTTTATGTTGTAAATCGAACCTCTCGAGAGTGAAATCTTTCAGACAATAATATCGCCGCTCTCTATCAATTCTTGGCACTTTCATCAAAATCTGAGTTGTTCTAAGAATAATTTTCTGGTTTTCTTTTCATCATTGACCCGGGTTTTCCATCTTCTTGCGAAAAAAAAATCGATTAAAGCCGCATCAAAGTGCTTGTCAACACCACTTACAAAATAAAACAGATATACTAGCGATTAATGCATCTCGTCCTTAACTTACCCAGCTTCCTAGTTCAAATTGTAACATCCGATAAAGCTCCTCAGCTGCGCTCAAACACAATTCAATCACTTCCGTCTTTCGGCGATGTTCTTCTTTCGCCAAAGCTTCAGCGACGATTTCTCCAGAAATAACAACCAGTAAAGTCAGTTTATTCCATGGATCCAAACCTCCATGTTCGATTTCCTCCTCAAAATCGCCCAGTACCTTCTTAATACTCTTTCTGGGTTCCATCAGTAATCCAATGTTGCTATCCCGAGCTATTCCTTCCGGCGTAATTTTCACGAGACACGCAGCTGCCTGTTCCACCGAGGTAGAGCGACAAGACAGTTCCAATCCTTGCCTCTTTCTTGCATACATATCGAGTAAAACTGCCAGATTCCTCTTGATTTCGAATTCAGTCAAGGTTTTGACAAGATCCAGTCTGTTAACTACACGCAAACCTTCCTTCAGAAGACGCACATCTTCCCATGAAATCTTCCCAGCATATTCTAATGAACGTAAGATGTTTAAGGTTCCATTAATTTCTTTCGGAATTAGTCCAGTACAGTAAAAATGAAGTTCATCCTGCTGATCTTTCTCCAAGTCATGATTAATCTGGAGAAGAGCAGCAGCATAAGTTCGTCGAAGTTCGTCAGTAATAGTGGCCAAAGTTTGTGATGACATGATGGCGGTGTTGTCTGTTGGCAAAGAGATGAATGCATTCCCGTCCTTTTATACTCTGGGATCTCAATCAACACCAAAATAGGGCAATGCGATGACGTTAGTTCGTTGAAAATAACACTGTCGCGGGGCAACCACCGCATTAATTTATCATGATATCCCAGGGTATTCGAGAATCATTGTATATAGAAATGGCCAAAACCATGCAACCGCATGATATAAACCTAGAAGACGACCGTTAATTTTTCCTACAATTTGTATATCCTATTCTATTTTTATATTATACCATCATATTAACCGTTTATTGACTTAGTTTAGCTTTATTCCCATTCGCTGTTTTAAATTCCTAGCCTGTATCATATATCAAATTATAACCGTTTCACAATTTGTTTACTATATAAAATATTGTAACGACTTTCCGTATCACCATTAAATCCCCTGAAGAAGGACAGCTTGACTGTCCGAAATATCGGGAAACCTCATTCTCTAGTTGTATATTTTTCCTTCGCTGTTTTTCCTCATTATAGTTTTTTATTCGAGAATCGATTGGCTGGAAAACTGGCGCGACTGAAACTGATCGTGCGATCAAACATGCATGCATTTTTATGACGAGTACACACTTGACACAACTGTTGTGAACCCCAGCACTAGACGCGCGCGTATTGTATGTAATGTTGAAGTGTAAATGGTGTGTATAAAATACGTTCGTCACATAATCTTCACCACACCACTTTTTTTAACATGAGCGACACTGAGGAAACACGAGCATGTGCTGGCCCAAGCGTCAAAGCTGTGGATCCATCTATAAGCGTGGCTATTCAGTCTTCTGTTTCCGTTTCGATTAATTCTTTAACTGATAAACTTACCCAAGTTATTGAATCATGGCTTAGCGAATTTTCAAAGCGTTTCTCTGAGGAAAATAGTTCGACTGTCCAACAGGCTTTTAAAAAGGCTCGCCGGGAGAACTATACATGTAAAAGGAAAGGAAATCAGCAACAAATGGACCACGCCTTACATGAATTGATACGAAAAAGTTAAAGTGGCTCTTCAATCAGGTACCGAGTTAGTTTCGAAACAGATCAAAGCGAGTACGGCTGGTTGACCATTAACGAATATTTGTCAGATGAGCTTGCTTCAAACTCGGACGATGAGAAAAGAATGTACCAAGCCGAAGGGAAGGCAGAGAGGAACCCTGGTGAAAATCCTCACAGGATCTTCAGAGATCTTTGAAGATCTTCAAAGACCTGTCAAAGATCCTTAAAGATAAAGATCTTTAAGGGATCCTCACAGGATCTTTGAAAGATCCTCAAAGATTCTTCATCTGTATTTTATTGTAGAATTTTTTTTACAAAGATCCTTAAGGAATTGATGAAGATCTTAAAAGGATCCTAGCAAAATATCCTTGTGAGGATCTTTGCAAGGATCCTTTAAGATCCTCAAGAATTTATAAGGATCTTTCAAGGATCTTAATAAGATCCTTTGAAGGATCTTGCAAAGAACTTTGAAGATTTTAAAAGATCCTTGAAGATCTTTGCCAAGAATTTAAAGGATCCTTGAAGATCTTGGCAAGATTATTGAGGATCTTACAGGAATTTAAAAGATCCTCAAAGATCATTATTAAGATCCTCAGTAAGATCCTCGCAGATCCTCATGCAGATTTTTAAGGATCCTTAAAGATCCTTCAGATTATCGCCAGGGAAGGTTACAAAGGATAAAATTGTCAAAGAAACTATCCAAGACCTCATTACTAAACAACAATTGCCAGTTACCGCCAACAATCTCATCATCACTACTCCTAGAACCTCACGCGTTTATTTCAAACCTAAAATTCATAAACCAAACAATCCGGGCCGACCCATTGTTTCCGCTTGTAGCTGTCCTACCGAACTAATTTCTAGCTATTTAGACAAAATCATGGCCCCCATTGTCAAATCACTACCCTCGTACATTAAGGACACCAATCACGCACTCGAAATTTTCCGGGATTTCAGTTTTGCCAGCGAAAACAAATTAATTTTCACTATGGACATTACCTCTTTATATACCGTCATCCCCAATGACGAAGGACTTCAAGCACTAAAATATTTTTTCGACCAGCGCTCCATTCAAAACCCAAGCTCAGAAACACTGCTCCGCTTAGCCGAATTAGTTTTGACACTTAACTGTTTTTCATTTTCCCAAAACTACTACAAACAAGTAAATGGAGTCGCCATGGGCACCAAAATGGGACCAAGCTACGCTAACCTTTTTGTAGGCCACATCGAAGACAAATTTTTTAATCAGTACCATGGAACCAAACCCGAACTCTACGGCCGCTACATCGATGATTGCATTGGCGCTACCTCTTCCAGTAAAGAGGAACTTAATCAATTCATAACTTCTGTCAATACTTTTCATCCAGCTCTAAAATATACCTGGGAAATTTCCGAAACCTCAGTCGCTTTTCTTGACATTAATATTTCAATCAACGGTAACAGTTTATCCACAAGTGTGCACTACAAACCTACAGATTCCCACAGTTATCTGTTACATTCATCCTCACATCCATCGCACGTTAAAAACGCCATTCCGTATTCTCAATTTCTCAGACTTCGACGTCTATGTAGTGATGACACTGATTTTTCCAACAAATCAGAAGAAATGTGCCAGTTTTTCAAGAAACGTGGGTACCCTGACTCTGTTGTTAATACGGGCCAACAACGTGCACAACAGATCGACAGACAGTCAGCACTACAAACGCCACAGAAGGAAGAGAACGAGAGAATTCCATTCACCCTCACTTTCCACCCACACAACAACACAGTCAAAAGCATCATTTTAAAAAATTTCAAATTACTCCAAAACGACCCCGAAACTGGCAGAATTTTTTCACAACCCCCACTAATTTCATTCAAACGTGACAAAAACATAGGCAACTTTCTAGTTACCAGCGCACTGAAATCTGACGATGTACCGGGAACTTTCAAATGCACACGCACACGATGTAACACTTGTCCTTTCATTCAGAACGCGGACAAAATAACAGGACCCAAACGATCTATTAAAATCACTGATCGTTTTACATGCACCTCCGTAAATGTTATCTACTGCATTACATGTACTTTTTGCAAAAAGATATACATTGGCGAAACAGGGAGGAGACTGGGCGACCGTTTTCGTGAACATCTCCGAGACGTTGAAAAAAATGACAAAGACGCATCCAAACCAGTCGCGCGCCATTTTAATCTTACTAACCATTCTAAACAACACATGACAATCTGCGGCCTTTCCTTACACCAGGGTAACACAGAAAGCCGTAAAAACCTAGAACAAAAAATCATCTTTCAAATCGGCACTCTCAAACCCCACGGCATCAACGAACGCTTTTCATTCAACTAATCTACATTTGCTTTTCACGTCACCAAATTTCCACCAATAGCGTAGCTCCACCGCTTACTATATAAAACCACACACTACCCACAATTCCTTGATTCGCTCCGACGAAGGGCTAGCGCTCGAAACGTCAGCTATTTGAATCTTTTTACGGTGGTCAATTTACCTTATCGACTCAGTCGATAAAACTAAATTCTCGTGTTACAAAGGATAAACGCCTGCGTCCCCGTCCCGACAGAAAAACCCTGACAAGTGGTCATTCCAGTGGTTTTCCAGTTTCTTCGAGATATTCTGCCACCGACTGCGCTACCCGCAAGGAGATTAATCCTGTTCGTCGGTTGGACCCTTGCTTCAAGATAAGTATTAACTTCTTTTTCAATACTAGCTTTGTTTTTTTCTTCGTATGGCGTTACACTCAGGCCATAATCCAATTATCTCCGTAAATTATTGATGTTCATATTATCCTATGTTAGTGCAGAATTTAAAATTTATCAGAAGGGTTAATTTAACATTTCTCCTTTAATTCTTCTCTATCTCTATAATATAGAGACGAATATTGTGATAATGCGTTTCTGGCTTTTTAAATTTGGTTAGCCCAATTTCGATTTATTAAAATTCAACTTGAAACAAAAGACAACACTGCGAGGGTTAAGGAAAAAGCCATATAAATCCTTACTATCATTCCCCTAAGCCTCGCAGTGATGTCTTTCTTTCTTTTTTGTAGAGAAATTATGATTTTGGTGCAATTTTGTCTGCACTGGTTCAAATTTATTTTGAACCAGTGCAAACATTTGCACTGGTGTATAACTATATTCTACTGTTCAAATGTTGTTGACAATAGCCTAATTTCGATATATTAAAATTCAACTTGAAACAAAAGACAACACTGCGAGGCTTAAGGAAAAAAACATATAAATTCTTACTATCATTCCCCTAAGCCTCGCAGTGATGTCTTTCGTTTCAAGTTGAATTTTAATATATCGAAATTAGGCTATTGTCAACAACATTTGAACAGTAGAATATCGTTATACACCAGTGCAAATATTTGCACTGGTTCAAAATAAATTTGAACCAGTGCAGACAAAATTGCACCAAAATCATAATTTCACTACAACATATTGCAAAAGATTGAAAATGTACCTCAACCAGCATGGTTTTAAGATCAGTAGAGGTAAAGTGGCACTGGTTGCACGAGTTCTTCAGTACGCTCGTGGTGATCATTCTTGCATCCCACGAGAAACCCAAAATCCCAAAGAGAACGTTAACGAGGAAATGTTCTAGTGCAAGCAACTCGGATTCGCAATCAAGTGATTCAGAAGTGGAATCGGATGGCTTTGTTGAACACTGCTTCAAGGTCATGTTTGTTACAGATACGGATGTCCAACAAGTAAACATGTAGTATTGCTGTATATCCACGTCTGGAACAAACATTACCTCGTAGCAATAACAGGTGATTGTATATTAAAAAAATGCTGGGTAATAATTTATTTGTATATAAAAGGTGTGTGAAGGGGGGAGGGGGGGGGGAGTCACACAAAATTTCTGACTGATCAGAGGGGGTGGGGGCAATAACTAAATTCAATCCTTTAGAAGGGAGGGTATTACCTAATATTTTCCAACTTGAAGCCCATTTTCCAATCCTCCCCCTCCTGATAATTATTGCACAGTCCCTAACGCTTGATGTTTTCCATGGATATCGCTCCATTAGTTTATTTCAAGGGTATAGTAAAGAGGCTTCTGTAGGTATATGAAAGGGGAGCCACATTTTTTATGGAAGGTATAAGAAAGGGTTACCTTTTCGGTCAAAAACGGTTTATAAAAAGGTAAGGATTTGGACTTCAGGACGAGGCATCCCTGTTGAGTACCTCCCCCCCCCCCCCCCCCCCTCCCCCTCCCCCTCCCCTCCCCCTCCCCCTCCTCCCGGGCCAGGGAACCTTGGGTTCGTCCCATGATACATAACTCAATTCATTTGTTTCCGCTACCCACGTCTGGGTAGTCTAGTTAAAATAAACTTTATTCAATCAAGAGCCAGTCAGAGTTACTGCACTTCTGGTCAGTGCAACGTCACCAGTATAGTTGTTTTAAAAGAACAATCCTTCCTTGGACGTCGTTTTGCGATACAACTGTGCCACGAAACATCGTTTTGTATACTGAGAGATCCGAGTCACTACATTCAGCTATTGTATGAAGATTGGAATTTGAATGGGAGTCCACACAAAGCTGTCATTTTCATTTGCGAGAAGCAGCAAGTGTTACTGCTTTTTAAAACACAAGGGCAATTCAGAGACATGGGAGTAAACACTACTGAAGCAGGAACAAGACTCGCGAAATATTAACAACAATGAACACAGACAATTTTAAAACAATCACACCTTTATTGATACATAACTTCTAAAGTTAACACGGTTGCGAACTTCCGAGCAATGTCATTGTCAGGAAAACATGTACACGTCCATTCCTATATTTCATGAAACCGTTATACATTTTTTGTCTTTGTCTTTGTACCGCCATCATGTCATACTTTTTGTTTCTTTTTGTTTTTTCTCTTTTGGCCGCTTTTTGTCTTAGCTTTTTATTTTATCTTCAATTTGGTGTTTCTTAAGGGTCTCTTGATTCGTTTTGTTATTCTTTTTTTCATCTCCGTTAGTTTTCAGTTACTTTTTTCCCTTTTTCTTTTTTTTTCTTTTTTCATTTTTCTATTTTTTTTTTTCATTTTTTTCAGTTTTTTTTTTCTTTCTATTTTTTTCTTTTTTATTCTTCTTTTTGGAGTCTTTATTTAAAAGTACTTTTCCCTAACAGTGTAGTTGAAGTGTCTGTAGCAAGTAAATCCCTTTTTCCACATTTAACCCTCCTCCTTTATCTGGGCTTGGGACCAGCAAGACATCACTGACAGGCAGATCAATCCAGGCGGAGTTGCAATTTTTTGCTTCAAGGGGAAAAAAAAAAAAACCTTTCGTAAACGGTCGATGTTATCAAAAAAGTCTTATGCTAACAGAAGAAGTTTACGACCCCGAATCGAATTCGAGTCCTTTTGCATGCTACCATCCCTCCCTCTCCACTACACCACTAAATAAATTCGCCAAATGCCCGAAACATTGAATTATATCAGGTTTCTTCCTTAACTGATACTAACCTAAGCCAGGAGCCTATTACTCGGAGCGTGCAACTACCATAAATTCGTACAACGGCGTTTTTACAAGTAGGTTTATTTTTAGATAAGCCTTTCCCGCGAGCCAATCACAAGCAATTACATAATTAATAACTATTCACATGTTCACATTCCTGTGTGGCGAATGTCTGATTTCCAGTCACTATGTGAATATGTCAATGTTATTATTTATGCAATTGCTTGTGATTGGTTTTCCGAAACCAATTCACGGGAAAGGCTTATCTAAAAATAAACCTACTTGTAAAAACGCCGTTTCACAGGCGCAGTATGGAAGTTGCACGCTCCGGGATTATGGGCTCCTGCCTAAGCGTAAATAGAAATCTAACATTAGTCTAATATTCGACTTATCTGTTTTGACCAAGCCTAATTTCATGTAACATTTGTAGTCTAATTTCCTTGTTATTTTAGGTCTAGACTAGAACCGAAATGGCATCTACCAATGATGGCATCGACCGTTTACGAATGGGAAATAAATCGGTAAAACTTCGTAAACCTTCGCATAAACCGTGTTAAAACTTCGTAAATATTCGCATAAATCGTCGCGAAACGTCGCAAATCTTCGTATATCTGATTATTACTACAGGCGAAAGGTTATTTTCAGCTGGTCAACCACATCGGCTATCTTCTTCTTTACACAGGTACTGTTAGCATCTGACGCAGAAGGAGGGCAGACCAATTTATATCTTTCCTCTACATGATCGCAGAAATCTTCCTAAAATATATATAAAGTAGGTTTTAATAAAGCTCTATCAATTCAAAACCGCCGTTGCGAAAACAACACAATGTACCATAATAACTGGATGATTTTTTGAGTAGACATAATTATAAACAGGCAAATCCAAATCAATGATATTAATACGTATACAACAGATTAAGGCCACGGGTGAAACAGAAACATGATAGAGAAAAATGGATTAGTAAACAGAAGCAAGGTTTGGTCTTACAGATAATGTTACAACGACAACATGTTTGTCAAAAACGTTTTGTTGTATATTGAGTAAAGTTTTGCGACGCGAAAGGAATGTTTTGTTAGTTAAAAATATTAGGAAAACATTATTTTAATAACTTTTGAGTAACATGCATATTATTTTTAAACATTTTAGCGACTTTTCCACCCTTTACTATCACAATCTAAAAAATAAGGCCTGTTTAATATTTACACAACATCCGTCTGACAAAAGTTGGAATATGTGAATGGTAGTGTTAGTATCTCAAACTTAATTGCGAAGTTTAGAAAATTCACCGATGGAAACGCTAGAAAATCTGTTAAGTTTGCTTTATTGCCTTGCTAACGTCATAAACGTCATAAAGATAATATATTGGAGAAAACTACATTATTCTTTTTCATTTTCATTGCAAATTATTACACCGACTAAGGTTATTGGGTTTGTTGTTGTTATACCAAAAGAACATTTGAAATATGTATTGTAGCTCAAGGGTTTATTTCACTACATCATCTGTATTCGATAAAACACACTGTCACGTTTTTCTTCGGTTCAAGGTTCCCAGGTTTGTTGAACAAAACATACAGACAGGGCAAGGCTTTTAAATGTTTTCCCAAACTACTTGGCATTAGATTTGCTTGCAAATTGCATGTCTTCTGTGTTGAGTATTCTTCTGATCGGTTTTCAATTTCACTTTCAGCAAAGCTAAAAGATCACTCGACATGTCGATTTAATTTCAAAGGTTAAATTCTAGGAATTTTTAGAACATAAAAGCACGAATTCTCTTATTCGGCAGTAAGCAAAATTAGAGATACTGACTAGCAATAAATGCATATCTGATCTTACCCAGCTTCCTTGTTTCAACTGTAACATCTGATAGCAAAGCTCATCAGCCGCGCTCGAACACAATTCAATCACTTCCGTCTTTCGGCGGTGTTCTTCGTTCGCCAAAGCTTCAGCGACGATTTCTCCAGCAATAACAACCAGTAAAGTCAGTTTATTCCATGGATCCAAACCTCCATGTTCGATTTCCTCCTGAAAATCGCCCAGTACCTTCTTGATACTCTTTCTGGGTCCCACCAGTAATCCAATGTTGCTATCCCGAGCTATTCCTTCCGGCGTAATTTTCACGAGACACGCAGCTGCCTGTTCCACCGAGGTAGAGCGACAAGACAGTTCCAATCCTTGCCTCTTTCTTGCATACATATCGAGTAAAACTGCCAGATTCCTCTTGATTTCGAATTCAGTCAAGGTTTTGACAAGATCCAGTCTGTTAACTACACGCAAACCTTCCTTTAGAAGACGCACATCTTCCCATGAAATCTTCCCAGCATATTCTAATGAACGTAAGATGTTTAAGGTTCCATTAATTTCTTTCGGAATTAGTCCAGTACAGTAAAAATGAAGTTCATCCTGCTGATCTTTCTCCAAATCATGAAAAACCTGGAGAAGAGCAGCAGCATAAGTCCGTCGAAGTTCGTCAGTAATAGTGGCCAAAGTTTGTGATGACATGATGGCGGTGTTGTCTGTTGGCAAAGAGATGAATGCATTCCCGTCCTTTTATACCCTGGGATCTTAATCAACACCAAAATAGGGCAATGCGATGACGTTAGTTCGTTGAAAATAACCCTGTCGCGGGGCAACCACCGCATTAATTTATCATGATATCCCAGGGTATTCGAGAATCATTGTATATAGAAATGGCCAAAACCATGCAACCGCATGATATAAACCTAGAAGACGACCGTTAATTTTTCCTACAATTTGTATATCTATTCTATTTTTATATTATACCATCATATTAACCGTTTATTGACTTAGTTTAGCTTTATTCCCATTCGCTGTTTTAAATTCCTAGCCTGTATCATATATCAAATTATAACCGTTTCACAATTTGTTTACTATATAAAATATTGTAACGACTTTCCGTATCACCATTAAATCCCCTGAAGAAGGACAGCTTGACTGTCCGAAATATCGGGAAACCTCATTCTCTAGTTGTATATTTTTCCTTCGCTGTTTTTCCTCATTATAGTTTTTTATTCGAGAATCGATTGGCTGGAAAACTGGCGCGACTGAAACTGATCGTGCGATCAAACATGCATGCATTTTTATGACGAGTACACACTTGACACAACTGTTGTGAACCCCAGCACTAGACGCGCGCGTATTGTATGTAATGTTGAAGTGTAAATGGTGTGTATAAAATACGTTCGTCACATAATCTTCACCACACCACTTTTTTTAACATGAGCGACACTGAGGAAACACGAGCATGTGCTGGCCCAAGCGTCAAAGCTGTGGATCCATCTATAAGCGTGGCTATTCAGTCTTCTGTTTCCGTTTCGATTAATTCTTTAACTGATAAACTTACCCAAGTTATTGAATCATGGCTTAGCGAATTTTCAAAGCGTTTCTCTGAGGAAAATAGTTCGACTGTCCAACAGGCTTTTAAAAAGGCTCGCCGGGAGAACTATACATGTAAAAGGAAAGGAAATCAGCAACAAATGGACCACGCCTTACATGAATTGATACGAAAAAGTTAAAGTGGCTCTTCAATCAGGTACCGAGTTAGTTTCGAAACAGATCAAAGCGAGTACGGCTGGTTGACCATTAACGAATATTTGTCAGATGAGCTTGCTTCAAACTCGGACGATGAGAAAAGAATGTACCAAGCCGAAGGGAAGGCAGAGAGGAACCCTGGTGAAAATCCTCACAGGATCTTCAGAGATCTTTGAAGATCTTCAAAGACCTGTCAAAGATCCTTAAAGATAAAGATCTTTAAGGGATCCTCACAGGATCTTTGAAAGATCCTCAAAGATTCTTCATCTGTATTTTATTGTAGAATTTTTTTTACAAAGATCCTTAAGGAATTGATGAAGATCTTAAAAGGATCCTAGCAAAATATCCTTGTGAGGATCTTTGCAAGGATCCTTTAAGATCCTCAAGAATTTATAAGGATCTTTCAAGGATCTTAATAAGATCCTTTGAAGGATCTTGCAAAGAACTTTGAAGATTTTAAAAGATCCTTGAAGATCTTTGCCAAGAATTTAAAGGATCCTTGAAGATCTTGGCAAGATTATTGAGGATCTTACAGGAATTTAAAAGATCCTCAAAGATCATTATTAAGATCCTCAGTAAGATCCTCGCAGATCCTCATGCAGATTTTTAAGGATCCTTAAAGATCCTTCAGATTATCGCCAGGGAAGGTTACAAAGGATAAAATTGTCAAAGAAACTATCCAAGACCTCATTACTAAACAACAATTGCCAGTTACCGCCAACAATCTCATCATCACTACTCCTAGAACCTCACGCGTTTATTTCAAACCTAAAATTCATAAACCAAACAATCCGGGCCGACCCATTGTTTCCGCTTGTAGCTGTCCTACCGAACTAATTTCTAGCTATTTAGACAAAATCATGGCCCCCATTGTCAAATCACTACCCTCGTACATTAAGGACACCAATCACGCACTCGAAATTTTCCGGGATTTCAGTTTTGCCAGCGAAAACAAATTAATTTTCACTATGGACATTACCTCTTTATATACCGTCATCCCCAATGACGAAGGACTTCAAGCACTAAAATATTTTTTCGACCAGCGCTCCATTCAAAACCCAAGCTCAGAAACACTGCTCCGCTTAGCCGAATTAGTTTTGACACTTAACTGTTTTTCATTTTCCCAAAACTACTACAAACAAGTAAATGGAGTCGCCATGGGCACCAAAATGGGACCAAGCTACGCTAACCTTTTTGTAGGCCACATCGAAGACAAATTTTTTAATCAGTACCACGGAACCAAACCCGAACTCTACGGCCGCTACATCGATGATTGCATTGGCGCTACCTCTTCCAGTAAAGAGGAACTTAATCAATTCATAACTTCTGTCAATACTTTTCATCCAGCTCTAAAATATACCTGGGAAATTTCCGAAACCTCAGTCGCTTTTCTTGACATTAATATTTCAATCAACGGTAACAGTTTATCCACAAGTGTGCACTACAAACCTACAGATTCCCACAGTTATCTGTTACATTCATCCTCACATCCATCGCACGTTAAAAACGCCATTCCGTATTCTCAATTTCTCAGACTTCGACGTCTATGTAGTGATGACACTGATTTTTCCAACAAATCAGAAGAAATGTGCCAGTTTTTCAAGAAACGTGGGTACCCTGACTCTGTTGTTAATACGGGCCAACAACGTGCACAACAGATCGACAGACAGTCAGCACTACAAACGCCACAGAAGGAAGAGAACGAGAGAATTCCATTCACCCTCACTTTCCACCCACACAACAACACAGTCAAAAGCATCATTTTAAAAAATTTCAAATTACTCCAAAACGACCCCGAAACTGGCAGAATTTTTTCACAACCCCCACTAATTTCATTCAAACGTGACAAAAACATAGGCAACTTTCTAGTTACGAGCGCACTGAAATCTGACGATGTACCGGGAACTTTCAAATGCACACGCACACGATGTAACACTTGTCCTTTCATTCAGAACGCGGACAAAATAACAGGACCCAAACGATCTATTAAAATCACTGATCGTTTTACATGCACCTCCGTAAATGTTATCTACTGCATTACATGTACTTTTTGCAAAAAGATATACATTGGCGAAACAGGGAGGAGACTGGGCGACCGTTTTCGTGAACATCTCCGAGACGTTGAAAAAAATGACAAAGACGCATCCAAACCAGTCGCGCGCCATTTTAATCTTACTAACCATTCTAAACAACACATGACAATCTGCGGCCTTTCCTTACACCAGGGTAACACAGAAAGCCGTAAAAACCTAGAACAAAAAATCATCTTTCAAATCGGCACTCTCAAACCCCACGGCATCAACGAACGCTTTTCATTCAACTAATCTACATTTGCTTTTCACGTCACCAAATTTCCACCAATAGCGTAGCTCCACCGCTTACTATATAAAACCACACACTACCCACAATTCCTTGATTCGCTCCGACGAAGGGCTAGCGCTCGAAACGTCAGCTATTTGAATCTTTTTACGGTGGTCAATTTACCTTATCGACTCAGTCGATAAAACTAAATTCTCGTGTTACAAAGGATAAACGCCTGCGTCCCCGTCCCGACAGAAAAACCCTGACAAGTGGTCATTCCAGTGGTTTTCCAGTTTCTTCGAGATATTCTGCCACCGACTGCGCTACCCGCAAGGAGATTAATCCTGTTCGTCGGTTGGACCCTTGCTTCAAGATAAGTATTAACTTCTTTTTCAATACTAGCTTTGTTTTTTTCTTCGTATGGCGTTACACTCAGGCCATAATCCAATTATCTCCGTAAATTATTGATGTTCATATTATCCTATGTTAGTGCAGAATTTAAAATTTATCAGAAGGGTTAATTTAACATTTCTCCTTTAATTAATAGGCCAGGTACCTGCACCCTATGAATATAATTATGCCAAAATGGCATTAAAGATCTGACAAAATGCTGGCACTTGCTGAACTGAAGCTACAATCTGCAATCAGTATAAAATAAATGTGGTCACTCAAAGATCTGATAACATGCTGTCACAAGATTATGTGAGACTTTCAAACACTTTCTGTAAATGACAATAATTCTAATTCTTGTCTATGTTACTTGTATGTAATGTTGAAATGTAAATGGTGTGTATAAAATATAGTTCCTCACATAATCTTGTTCAAAATCCCTGATGAAGTCTGTTCTAACATGACTTGTATCAGATGAAACCGGTCTAGTAATTAAAAGCAAGATCAGTTGATGTGTGCTGCCCATTTTTCTTTTGATAAAAACATGGACGCAAAGGACAGTTGCCTTTAGTATTAGGCAGACTACTACAAGACAGACTTTGCTCACTGCAGCTGTTTTTTTGTTTTGTTTCGCAGGCTTCAAGAGCAAGAGCATCCCATGGCCAAGCTATGGCAGAAAACATACCAAAGCTGCAGTCAATGTACACTGTACAGTGTACATATAGCTTTTTGAAAGGAATAATGAAAAGCAGAAACAAAGAATCTTGAACAGTTGAAAAAGGGTGTAACATTAGGATCAAGGGAGTTATAATAAAACAATTAAAATGCAGCTTTTTAATGAGTCGTGTATGTTTACTTTGCCTATGAATGTTCGCATTAATTTACATGATAGTAAACAAGCGAGCTGGCTCGATTTGGTTCCCTCGTTCGATTTACATGATATTCACAGGCTGCTTTATTCGATTTACATGTTATTTACAGGCTGCTTTATTCGATTTACATGTTATTTACAGGCTCCCTTATTCGATTTACATGTTATTTACAGGCTCCCTTATTCGATTTACATGTTATTTACAGGCTCCCTTATTCGATTTACATGTTATTTACAGGCTCCCTTATTCGATTTACATGCTATTTACATGGTCTTATGTCCCTGGTTTGAGAAATTTACAGGATCTTTTCCATAATTTACATGTTTCACCTCAATTATTTACATGTTTCTTACAGGATTTCTAAAAACATGTAAATGGGTAAAAATCATGTAAATTTTCATTTACAGTATCTTTTTGAGGATTTACATGTTATTTACATGTTTTTTACATACTATGGAAATTTTCAACTTTTCCAGTGAAAATTGCTCATATGTGGAGTTTGGAACAACTGAGAAACTGAATTTATCCTATCATTGTATTTTCAAAGCAGTTTTAGCAGATATTATTATACATTGTAATGTACGAATCATATTTTCTAAAGAAAGTGTCGACTGATGTTCGGTAGATATGTCGACGGTCGACGGCAGATCTTCGGTAGATTCAGAGCGATTGGGCACTGTAACAAAACGAAAGAAAACAGAGTTTATAAGTATTTCTAAAACTCACTAATTATTCATGACGAGAACACAAAGGAAATCACTACCGCGAAGGAGGTTTGGATACCCGGTATTAATTTGCATAGATTTTGGCGATTTTATTCCCTTGCTTTCTCCGCATTTAATGATCAGTTTGAGAAGCTATATTAAACACTCGAAAGATTGTCACATTCAGGGACAGGGAACCCGGAGGGGGTTGGGGTACTCCCTATAATGGGCTATACGGGAATGCTCCGACCGGAAGGGATAACTTTTTGAGGTTGGAGGTAAATAAAAGGGTAGGGATTATAGAAAAGGGGTAGGGAAAACTGCTATTTAGGTATATAAAAAAGGCCTTTCAAAATATCTCAAACAGACGCACGTTATTGTTTCATGTTTTAACATCAATATTAGTAAGGGACTGCAATAATTATCGCGAGAGGGGGGTTGGAAAACCAGATGAGGAAGGGGGGCATACATGTAAAGTAAAATCAAAGCAAGGATGGGGGCGGGGGGCTCAAAGTAAAATGCGTCACTCAAGAGGAGGGGGGCTTAACATTTTATTTCAAGTGTCTATAGTTCTCACTGAAAGGCTTGATGATCTGTTCTGTGCCCCCCCCCCCCCCCCCCCCCCCCCCAACCTTCTGTGGCTGAACTGCAATTTCAATTTGTTGCAATACGATTTATTTATCTATTCTTCTCTATCTCTATAATATAGAGACGAATATTGTGATAATGCGTTTCTGGCTTTTTAAATTTGGTTAGCCCAATTTCGATATATTAAAATTCAACTTGAAACAAAAGACAACACTGCGAGGCTTAAGGAAAAAACCACATAAATTCTTACTATCATTCCCCTAAGCCTCGCAGTGATGTCTTTCGTTTCAAGTTGAATTTTAATATATCGAAATTAGGCTATTGTCAACAACATTTGAACAGTAGAATATCGTTATACACCAGTGCAAATATTTGCACTGGTTCAAAATAAATTTGAACCAGTGCAGACAAAATTGCACCAAAATCATAATTTCACTACAACATATTGCAAAAGATTGAAAATGTACCTCAACCAGCATGGTTTTAAGATCAGTAGAGGTAAAGTGGCACTGGTTGCACGAGTTCTTCAGTACGCTCGTGGTGATCATTCTTGCATCCCACGAGAAACCCAAAATCCCAAAGAGAACGTTAACGAGGAAATGTTCTAGTGCAAGCAACTCGGATTCGCAATCAAGTGATTCAGAAGTGGAATCGGATGGCTTTGTTGAACACTGCTTCAAGGTCATGTTTGTTACAGATACGGATGTCCAACAAGTAAACATGTAGTATTGCTGTATATCCACGTCTGGAACAAACATTACCTCGTAGCAATAACAGGTGATTGTATATTAAAAAAATGCTGGGTAATAATTTATTTGTATATAAAAGGTGTGTGAAGGGGGGAGGGGGGGGGGGGAGTCACACAAAATTTCTGACTGATCAGAGGGGGTGGGGGCAATAACTAAATTCAATCCTTTAGAAGGGAGGGTATTACCTAATATTTTCCAACTTGAAGCCCATTTTCCAATCCTCCCCCTCCTGATAATTATTGCACAGTCCCTAACGCTTGATGTTTTCCATGGATATCGCTCCATTAGTTTATTTCAAGGGTATAGTAAAGAGGCTTCTGTAGGTATATGAAAGGGGAGCCACATTTTTTATGGAAGGTATAAGAAAGGGTTACCTTTTCGGTCAAAAACGGTTTATAAAAAGGTAAGGATTTGGACTTCAGGGCGAGGCATCCCTGTTGAGTACCTCCCCCCCCCCCCCCCCCCCCCCCCCCTCCCCCTCCCCCTCCTCCCGGGCCAGGGAACCTTGGGTTCGTCCCATGATACATAACTCAATTCATTTGTTTCCGCTACCCACGTCTGGGTAGTCTAGTTAAAATAAACTTTATTCAATCAAGAGCCAGTCAGAGTTACTGCACTTCTGGTCAGTGCAACGTCACCAGTATAGTTGTTTTAAAAGAACAATCCTTCCTTGGACGTCGTTTTGCGATACAACTGTGCCACGAAACATCGTTTTGTATACTGAGAGATCCGAGTCACTACATTCAGCTATTGTATGAAGATTGGAATTTGAATGGGAGTCCACACAAAGCTGTCATTTTCATTTGCGAGAAGCAGCAAGTGTTACTGCTTTTTAAAACACAAGGGCAATTCAGAGACATGGGAGTAAACACTACTGAAGCAGGAACAAGACTCGCGAAATATTAACAACAATGAACACAGACAATTTTAAAACAATCACACCTTTATTGATACATAACTTCTAAAGTTAACACGGTTGCGAACTTCCGAGCAATGTCATTGTCAGGAAAACATGTACACGTCCATTCCTATATTTCATGAAACCGTTATACATTTTTTGTCTTTGTCTTTGTACCGCCATCATGTCATACTTTTTGTTTCTTTTTGTTTTTTCTCTTTTGGCCGCTTTTTGTCTTAGCTTTTTATTTTATCTTCAATTTGGTGTTTCTTAAGGGTCTCTTGATTCGTTTTGTTATTCTTTTTTTCATCTCCGTTAGTTTTCAGTTACTTTTTTCCCTTTTTCTTTTTTTTTCTTTTTTCATTTTTCTATTTTTTTTTTCATTTTTTTCAGTTTTTTTTTTCTTTCTATTTTTTTCTTTTTTATTCTTCTTTTTGGAGTCTTTATTTAAAAGTACTTTTCCCTAACAGTGTAGTTGAAGTGTCTGTAGCAAGTAAATCCCTTTTTCCACATTTAACCCTCCTCCTTTATCTGGGCTTGGGACCAGCAAGACATCACTGACAGGCAGATCAATCCAGGCGGAGTTGCAATTTTTTGCTTCAAGGGGAAAAAAAAAAAAAACCTTTCGTAAACGGTCGATGTTATCAAAAAAGTCTTATGCTAACAGAAGAAGTTTACGACCCCGAATCGAATTCGAGTCCTTTTGCATGCTACCATCCCTCCCTCTCCACTACACCACTAAATAAATTCGCCAAATGCCCGAAACATTGAATTATATCAGGTTTCTTCCTTAACTGATACTAACCTAAGCCAGGAGCCTATTACTCGGAGCGTGCAACTACCATAAATTCGTACAACGGCGTTTTTACAAGTAGGTTTATTTTTAGATAAGCCTTTCCCGCGAGCCAATCACAAGCAATTACATAATTAATAACTATTCACATGTTCACATTCCTGTGTGGCGAATGTCTGATTTCCAGTCACTATGTGAATATGTCAATGTTATTATTTATGCAATTGCTTGTGATTGGTTTTCCGAAACCAATTCACGGGAAAGGCTTATCTAAAAATAAACCTACTTGTAAAAACGCCGTTTCACAGGCGCAGTATGGAAGTTGCACGCTCCGGGATTATGGGCTCCTGCCTAAGCGTAAATAGAAATCTAACATTAGTCTAATATTCGACTTATCTGTTTTGACCAAGCCTAATTTCATGTAACATTTGTAGTCTAATTTCCTTGTTATTTTAGGTCTAGACTAGAACCGAAATGGCATCTACCAATGATGGCATCGACCGTTTACGAATGGGAAATAAATCGGTAAAACTTCGTAAACCTTCGCATAAACCGTGTTAAAACTTCGTAAATATTCGCATAAATCGTCGCGAAACGTCGCAAATCTTCGTATATCTGATTATTACTACAGGCGAAAGGTTATTTTCAGCTGGTCAACCACATCGGCTATCTTCTTCTTTACACAGGTACTGTTAGCATCTGACGCAGAAGGAGGGCAGACCAATTTATATCTTTCCTCTACATGATCGCAGAAATCTTCCTAAAATATATATAAAGTAGGTTTTAATAAAGCTCTATCAATTCAAAACCGCCGTTGCGAAAACAACACAATGTACCATAATAACTGGATGATTTTTTGAGTAGACATAATTATAAACAGGCAAATCCAAATCAATGATATTAATACGTATACAACAGATTAAGGCCACGGGTGAAACAGAAACATGATAGAGAAAAATGGATTAGTAAACAGAAGCAAGGTTTGGTCTTACAGATTATGTTACAACGACAACATGTTTGTCAAAAACGTTTTGTTGTATATTGAGTAAAGTTTTGCGACGCGAAAGGAATGTTTTGTTAGTTAAAAATATTAGGAAAACATTATTTTAATAACTTTTGAGTAACATGCATATTATTTTTAAACATTTTAGCGACTTTTCCACCCTTTACTATCACAATCTAAAAAATAAGGCCTGTTTAATATTTACACAACATCCGTCTGACAAAAGTTGGAATATGTGAATGGTAGTGTTAGTATCTCAAACTTAATTGCGAAGTTTAGAAAATTCACCGATGGAAACGCTAGAAAATCTGTTAAGTTTGCTTTATTGCCTTGCTAACGTCATAAACGTCATAAAGATAATATATTGGAGAAAACTACATTATTCTTTTTCATTTTCATTGCAAATTATTACACCGACTAAGGTTATTGGGTTTGTTGTTGTTATACCAAAAGAACATTTGAAATATGTATTGTAGCTCAAGGGTTTATTTCACTACATCATCTGTATTCGATAAAACACACTGTCACGTTTTTCTTCGGTTCAAGGTTCCCAGGTTTGTTGAACAAAACATACAGACAGGGCAAGGCTTTTAAATGTTTTCCCAAACTACTTGGCATTAGATTTGCTTGCAAATTGCATGTCTTCTGTGTTGAGTATTCTTCTGATCGGTTTTCAATTTCACTTTCAGCAAAGCTAAAAGATCACTCGACATGTCGATTTAATTTCAAAGGTTAAATTCTAGGAATTTTTAGAACATAAAAGCACGAATTCTCTTATTCGGCAGTAAGCAAAATTAGAGATACTGACTAGCAATAAATGCATATCTGATCTTACCCAGCTTCCTTGTTTCAACTGTAACATCTGATAGCAAAGCTCATCAGCCGCGCTCGAACACAATTCAATCACTTCCGTCTTTCGGCGGTGTTCTTCGTTCGCCAAAGCTTCAGCGACGATTTCTCCAGCAATAACAACCAGTAAAGTCAGTTTATTCCATGGATCCAAACCTCCATGTTCGATTTCCTCCTGAAAATCGCCCAGTACCTTCTTGATACTCTTTCTGGGTCCCACCAGTAATCCAATGTTGCTATCCCGAGCTATTCCTTCCGGCGTAATTTTCACGAGACACGCAGCTGCCTGTTCCACCGAGGTAGAGCGACAAGACAGTTCCAATCCTTGCCTCTTTCTTGCATACATATCGAGTAAAACTGCCAGATTCCTCTTGATTTCGAATTCAGTCAAGGTTTTGACAAGATCCAGTCTGTTAACTACACGCAAACCTTCCTTCAGAAAACGCACATCTTCCCATGAAATCTTCCCAGCATATTCTAATGAACGTAAGATGTTTAAGGTTCCATTAATTTCTTTCGGAATTAGTCCATTACAGTAAAAATGAAGTTCATCCTGCTGATCTTTCTCCAAGTCATGATTAATCTGGAGAAGAGCAGCAGCATAAGTCCGTCGAAGTTCGTCAGTAATAGTGGCCAAAGTTTGTGATGACATGATGGCGGTGTTGTCTGTTGGGCAAAGAGATGAATGCATTCCCGTCCTTTTATACCCTGGGATCTTAATCAACACCAAAATAGGGCAATGCGATGACGTTAGTTCGTTGAAAATAACCCTGTCGCGGGGCAACCACCGCATTAATTTATCATGATATCCCAGGGTATTCGAGAATCGATTGGCTGGAAAACTGGCGCGACTGAAACTGATCGTGCGATGAAACATGCATGTATTTTTATGACGAGTACACACTTGACACAACTGTTGTGAACCCCAGCACTAGACGCGCACGTAGCCTCGTATCACAGGCTACCATCCTCTGTTTGTGTGTGGTGTGATTGTAAAACTAGAGAGTTTCAGTATAAAATCCTTAATCGAATACTTTATACTTATAAAATACTATTCAAAATGAAGCTGGTAGAATCTCCGCTGTGCAATTTTTGTAAGGAGAACGACGAATCCCTCGAGCATTTACTGTACCGCTGTTCTCATGTTAGAGACTTTTGGCTATCAGTAATTAATTGGCTTAATACAATTATTGAACACTTTAGTGAAACAGATATTATGTCTGGATATTGGAACAATAACAAAGAAATTATGTTAATAAATCATGTCATTTTATTAGGGAAACAACTTATTTGCCAATGTAGGTGTAACGCCTTTATTCCTAATATTTCATTGCTGATTGCCAAACTCAGATATATTTTTAAAATTGAAGAACAGATTGCAAGAGCAAACGATAAGCTTTTAAGCCATTACAAAAAGTGGGAGAGATTCTTACTATTACGATATAAATAATTAAATCTATGTTTTCTTATTTATTTATTTATTTATCATTTTCTTTTTATTGTATGTGTTTTGTAACTACTTAGTTTGTATCCTGTGTTTCAAAATGTACTTTTTGTTGTAAAAACGTAAAAAGCAATAAAATACAAAAAAAAATCTCGCAAAAGGGGTATTGCCTACTTTAGAGAGAGCCGAACCGTTATGTGGAAAAACTGGACCAAAATAAACACAGAAAACCAAACAACATAGCGGTATTTCGAGAGTTTTCATTTCATTTTCATCAGTTTTAAGAGCTCTAGATTTCGTCTTTAGTAAGGTTAGTTTGATAAACCGATACGGCACAGCCCACCACACAAACAGAGGATGATAAACCTGTGTTCTTACTCACACTTTATTCTTGGACTCACGCAAAGAAGACGAGACTTCGTGAGGAGCTCAAAGAAGGTCTTCTTAGGAAGCTGCACATTCTCGTCCCCAGAACCGCCTGGCCCTCTTAGCCGCCGGAGCCTGAGCACGAGGACCAGTTGACAGATGGTTACTTCAGACTAATGCATAATGTAAGATCGTCGAATCAATAATAACAATGCACCATTCACACTAACCAGTAGCGATCCAGACCTACATGTACGGAAGGTTGGCCTTCTATTCCCCGACAAGGAGGGGTACGGGTCCAATTGATCACTTTCCAAGATCCGCTGCTGCTAAGTGGCAACGCGCGCGCCATTTTGTACAGATCATAGACGATCACTGAACTGGATTGTTTTTAATATAAGTACTTTCAAAACAACCACAAGTGAGGGCTAATTTAAACCAGTTTTTGCAGGACTGCGTGACAATGATGACATGGGCTTCTAGTTTTCAGCATTACTCAACGTAAATAGACCTTTTCGGAATAAAATCTGACATTTTAAAAATGGGAAACAGTCACGAAATCATTAAAATTAAACAAATAAAAATTGAATTCATAAAAGCACAAACAGCATAAATACTGCCGTGGTACGGTTTGTTCACGTCGAGTTTATTAAAGTAGTAATGCAAGTGCGGAACGTCATCGAAAGCAGGATTGTACCCTTGGTTTTATTCCAGGGGTTCCGAAACCCCTTTTTCGAGAAAAAGAACAGAATCATTTAACTATAAAAAATTGCGACAAAAAAATTCTTGAAAACATTATAAAATTTTTTAAAAAAGCTAAAAAGCTGACGACGTTTCGACGTTACCGTAACGTCATTATCAAGTCAAAAATGTATAAAAACTAGGTTGTATAAATACTAAGATGAACAATAAATGATGAAAATAATTGCGAAACTGTGATTTTCGCAATTATTTTCATCATTTATTGTATAGTATTTATACAACCTAGTTTTTATACATTTTTGACTTGATAATGACGTTACGGTAACGTCGAAACGTCGTCAGCTTTTTAGCTTTTTTAAAAAAATTTATAATGTTTTTAAGAAATGTTTTGTCGCAATTTTTTATAGTTAAATGTTTTTCTAAAGAACAGAATCCTTACAAAAATCGAATAAGGAGCAGACTATCTCAATGGGAAACGGGAAGTTGATGCAATTTTACGTAATCGACACCTCACTTCAAGAAAGTTTTCCTTCCTGAACAAGACATGCACATGCGTTTTGAATGCCTGCGTAAAGGCCCTGTCACACTATTGCGTATTAAAGAAACGTATGAGTTGCGTATGAAAATTCATAAAATAATTTTCATACGCACAAAATTCCCTTGAAAATACAGCGTTGACCAGCGTAATTGACCTATGAGTAACGTATACCTCTAGCGTATAACTCTCGCGTATTCAGCGTATGCCTAGCGTATAAACCATACGTCCAAATACGCAAAAAAATTTTAAGCATGCTTAAAAAAATTTTCTGCCTCGCCGTATGTCAGCGTATGCCACCGTATGCGACCGTTCTTGAAACGTATACAACCTATGCTTAACTTACCACTAGCGTATGTCAGCGTATACCAGCGTATGAGTGATATTTTTCATACGCTGGCATACGCTTATTATAAGTACGATACGCAGTAGTGTGACAGGGCCATAACTGAACTGTCTCGAGTGGCTGATTTCGGACGAGATGGACCCTCCTCCCCACTTGCAAAAAGGCTGAGCACGCCCACAACCTGAACAAGCTAGGCGCATTGAGCCTCTCGATTGGCGGAGAAAACGATAGAACAAACAAGAATACAATTACAATGGAACCTAGCCCTGAAAACAATAGAGCTTTGTGATACCCAGGTCCAATGAAAGGTCCAATGAGGTTCTAAAGAGGTGCGTTGCATCTGATCTGAACGCGTGGAACAGGCTATGGAGTCTATAGTTTTTGTAACCAACAGATCTTTCTGGAATTCATAATGACAGATTGCACAGTCTTTTAGTACAAATAGATATGAAGTTTCTACATTGGGGTTTCCTACGGTCGGGATGATATCGGTGAAACTTAACTGTTTAAACCTAAGTATAAGCCCATGGTTTATCTTTATTTCTAGGAAAAAGGGCCTTGTTTGTAAGCCTCGACATTATGAACACGCCCAGTCAAAAACGTTGGACGGTTTTGTTTGGGTTGTTGGTTGCATGCATTACTGAAGGAATGAATGGTTCCAACTTTCGTTATATCCACTTTAGCTAACGCATCTACAAAGTAAGACCGTGAGTCAACAAATATATAGTTCCCATGATTATTATGTGGATTAATTCTCTTTAAGGATGACCGCTCGAAGAATGCTACTTGGCAGTACTTTCATTTGGTTATGTTTGTCCATGATTGTTTCTGTAGTGGATGTGCACACTATTTTTGTTCTCTGTATCAGACCTTCAGCAAACTATCCTTCATAAAATCAATGTTACATAAACAAGGATTAACTTATAAATCCACAAAAAAATTTTGACAATTCCTTTATTTAAGTTCCTTTGAGAATACAAATAGGTCCAAACCAGTTTCTTGTGTAAGTTATTATACATGAGACATGTCCATTTTATGTTCCACCATCAGTTTGTTTACATTCTTGTTTCTTTTTTTATTTCTTTTTTTTTCTTGTTTTACATTTTTTTGTTTATTTCCTTTTTTTCTCTTTTTGTTTGTTTATCAGTTCTCGATTTTTTTCCAAAAAAAGTAGGTTTCAACTCTTTTTGTTTCTTGTTTTTCTCGTTTTCCATTTTTTATTTAATTTTTCCTTTTTTTGCTCGTTTGGTTTATTTAGTTCCTACCTTGTTACAACTTTGTTTTTGATCGATCCTTTACCACTGACTTGTGATAGCACTAACAATTTCATTTCAAAAACATTTCATGGCAATTAACCGCTCAATGATTTCAATAAGCAAAATCCAATACCTCGTATGAAAATCATATTATCAATTTTGTGTACCAACTTCAACTTAGTGACATCAAATACTTGGTATCAAAATCATATTATCAAACATATGTATCAACTTTAACTTAGCAATGTCAAATACTTCGTATACATTTTGTGTATCAACTTCAACTTAGCAACGTCAAATACTTCGCATCAATTTTGTGTATCAACTTCAACATAGTAACGTCAAATACTTCGCATTAATTTTGTGTATCAACTTCAACTAAGCAACGTCAAATACTTCGCATCAATTTTGTGTATCAACTTCAACATAGTAACGTCAAATACTTCGCATCAAAACCATATTATCAAACGTGTCGCTAACTTCAACTTAGTAACATCAAATTCTTCGTATCAAAACTATATTGTCAAACGTGTGTATCAACTTCAACTTATCAACGTCAAATACTTCGTATCAAGTTTGTGTATCAACTTCAACTTACCAACGCAAAATACTTCGCATCGAAACCATATTATCAAACGTGTGTATCAACTTCAACTTAGTAACATCAAATACTTCGCATCACTAAAACGATATTATCAAACGTGTGTATCAACTTCAACTTAGTAACATCTAATACTTCGCATCAAAATCATATTATCAAACGTGTGTATCAACTTCAACTTAGTAACATCAAATACTTCGCATCACTAAAACGATATTATCAAACGTGTGTATCAACTTCAACTTAGTAACGTCTAATACTTCGCATCAAAATCATATTATCAAACGTGTATCAACTTCAACTAAGTAACATCAAATACTTCGCATCACTAAAACGATATTATCAAACGTGTGTATCAACTTCAACTTAGCAATGTCTAATACTTCGCATCAAAAATCATATTATCAAACGTGTGTATCAACTTCAACTTAGTAACATCGAATATTTCGCATCAAAACTATATTATCAAACGTGTGTATCAACTTCAACTTAGCAACGTCAAATACTTCGTATCAAAATCATATTATCAAACGTGTGTATTAACTTTAACTTAGCAACGTCAAATACTTCGTATTAAAACCGTATTATAATTATCGAACATTTATCTCTGACTTCAACTTATACTATACGTTAAACCAAATATTTGTAACAGTTAAGCTAATTGTTCCTACAAGAAAAAGTTTGTTTCTGTGAACTGTTGAACTACATCAGTTATTTTCTTCTTTACAAACAACCTGCTAGCATCTGACGCTGGACTTTCATGTTGATGGAAAACTAACTCGTGTCGCCCTTGTATATGGCCACAGAAATCTTCCTGAAATGAATCAAACAGAAGCATCAATTAAATGGTTCTATTTACTATAATCAGACTTCCCTAATTATTCCGGATTCTGCGGACATTTTTGCCACTTATGTCCAGGAATGCACGCAACAAAGAAAATGGTAAATTTGACAAAATCTCCCCATCAGTTTTGCCGAAAGGTCATAAGTAAGCCAGTTTGGGGAAAGTAAGGGATTTGACGAAATTTCGCCAGAGGCCGAGATTTGAGCGAGCGAGCTAAAGACAGGGGTACAACGAATTAAAAGCGGCGAACTTTATTTGGCGAGTGATGGATTTGACGAAATTTCGCCAGATCAGGTTGAGATTTGAGTGTGCGAGCTAAAGACAGGGGTAAAACAAAAGTGGCGATCTTGACGAAAATGACGAATTGACGAAAATGACGAATTGGCGAAAGTGACGGATTGATGACATTTCGCCAGAGGTTAACATTTGAGCGAGCGAGCTTAAGACAGGTTTACAACGAAAGTGAGATGTTTTGATAGATAATTTATCTATTTTTTTCAGAGTAGGCATCTGAGAAGGATAATTTGCCAAATAAATATTGCTAGAGATAGTGAAGTTTATCCTTCTTGGGCCATTTAAAATTGCATAAGCCTGAGTGTATAGCCTTGCTCGACTTAAGGAACATTGCGCCCAAAAGAACACTATGGAAATGAATTGGCTAGAAGGGCCCCGGGAAAAGTGTACTGGAAGCGTTGCATCCGAAATAACACAGTAATATGTCTATCACTCGTTCTAAAAAACATTTGTCGTGGTTACACTAACCCTTTTACCCATGGGTAAATAGCGTTTGCCCACAGGTAAGGACGTTTTTGTGTGTAACCGCTATTCCCAGACCGAAACTGCCTTAGGGTTATTTCCATGGATACATCAAAGAGAACAAAAGAACTTCCCATGACAGTTCCTGAACTGAAAAGTTCAGTTTATCTGCTCCCTGAGGTGGCTTCGCCAATCATAATGCAGAACGCAGCTAATACAGGAAATCGCCTGCGGCACTCTAAGTTGATCTCTGATACGCTTGGCTAATTGCACGCTTACTTTTAACACAAGGTGACATGGCAGGCTTTCGTGCATCACTGTGAGAAACTCTAAAGTTTTCTTTCCACTAGTGATCTAGTGCATTGTTATTTAGAAGTTGCTGAAACCAATTCTGTGGTCGTGAAAATACCCAAGCCCTTCTTGGCCGGCGAGCAAGTTCGCGACGAGCTCGTAAATGTAAATAAAACGCCGACAAACCCTGAAGATAACGTAGTTGAAAGCGCCTTCTTTGGTGTTTTCTCGCAAAAAAACTGCTGGATTGTTATATTTATGGATCACTGTCGAATGATAAGCAGGAGAATCACTGAAATTAAGCTTACAAGATCTCGATTCGTGTCATCCATGTCGATCTGTACGTTTCCCGCCAAACTGCAGGGTCAGTGAACTCATATCTAATTATATTTTACCCTGAGGAGTCTTTTACTGTGTAACCGCATCTCCAAGGGTAAGATGAAACCTGAGATAAACCGAACCCAAGCCATTGACCCTCCGAAGCCCCAAACCCAAGGTGTGTGTGTAACTACGGTTATTGCATCAAACAGAACACCACAGATTAGTAAATTCAATTGTTTTGTTTTGACTGCTGTTGACTATTACAAACTAATTGTTACATATTGTTTCACGGGTTAACCCTTTAACTGGCAATCGTACATATTCGTACGAGAATCACTAGTAGTGATTTAAAAATCTGCAGCTTTCACATATCTACACAAATGATAGTAATGATCCCTTGTTAGGGCAAAACGATAAGTTTCATAGCATTAACAACCAACTACTTGACTACAACTATGGATTTCCGCTGCATATGGTTGTTCATTCGGCAGCAAATCCAGAAATGCCCGTTTGCTACTTCTCAGGAAAACAACAAAAAACGCACATCTTTGCATCAATTTGTTTTAATGAAAAAGTAACTCTAAATCCAAAAGTGTACATTTGCAGCTAACTTCGAACCTATTCCTCTGCATCCACTTAAAAAAAATTCCAATCAATATTTCAATATTTCGGTCAATATTTCAATATTTCAATATTTCAATATTTCAATATTTCGGTCAATATTTCAATATTTCGGTCTATTTTCCATTCAATCAGAGCTATTCTTGCAAACGTATAATATCCTTATGCACGACCGAAAGGAATTCTGGGTAATACAACCATACCGGCGGCATGCAAGTCTACCCACCTCTGTTTGATATATTTTTTATAAGTGTCGAGCCACCCAGACCAACTGGCAAAATATTGCACCGATTGCATTCTTTAGAAGTCAAAAGTCGTCCAAATTGCCTCGGTAGGTCTCGAAATCCAACCACAGAAGGGCCAGAGAGACAACTTCACTCATGGACCGCCATGTTTTGCTACAGATACTTTTGGCGTTCCAGTCATAGTCAAATCATCTCTCACCTCTGGTTTCTTTCAGACGTTTGTCACGAAATTCTACAGATTGCCTAACCCCACAAAACTGCTTTGGGAACCCAAAGAAATTTGGCGGTTAAAGGGTTAAGATAAACCCATCCCATCATGAGAATACAATTCGTGTAGCATATAATAATATTTCAACAACATAGCATGAATGTGCAATTTAGTGAAGTTCGTTGTCAAAGTTTCAGTTTTACGTTAATTCTGTTTCGCATCTGACCTCAACAAAAAAGTTACTGACATTCTAAATTGATTCTGTGATTCATCAGGCCCCGTTTACACAGGTCCGGACAAATTTTTGCACGGACAAAAACTTGCACGGTTCCACCTTGCGTTTACACGGGACCGGCGGAACTGGACGGATTTTTGAACGGCTAAGTGTGCAAGTTTCCGTGTAAACACCACTGCAATCTGTAACAGAATTTGCACGGATCCATGTAAATACGTGGTCTAGGAACAAAATTCGTCCGTGCAAAAATTTGTCCGGACCCGTGTAAACGGGGCCTCGGTCTATTCAATGTCACCAATAAATTACTGTGAACAGATAACCAATATACCACATGACTTACAATTTGTTTATGTTGTAGGTTGAATTTCATTTCAACCTACAACATAAACAAATTGTAAGTCATGTGGTATATTGGTTATCTGTTCACAGTAATTGCACGGATCCATGTAAATACGTGGTCTAGGAACAAAATTCGTCCGTGCAAAAATTTGTCCGGACCCGTGTAAACGGGGCCTCAGTCTATTCAATGTCACCAATAAATTACTGTGAACAGATAACCAATATACCACATGACTTACAATTTGTTTATGTTGTAGGTTGAAATGAAATTCATTTTAAAATGATTTCAACCCAGTTTGATTTTGAATTTCTTTTGTCTTTGATTCATTATCATAAATCAGAAACAAAGGTAATTCAAAATCAAGCTAGGTTGAAATCATTTTAACCTGAATTTCATTTCAACCTACGACATTTACATTAACCTTTTAACTCCCAGGCACAACTATGGAAACTATGGCAATCTTCTTGTGACCTTTGAGTTTGTGGAGAAAATATTTTTGTGTCCATTCAGTTCATCAAACTCATTGAGCAGTCAAGTCTGTGGTACTTACAAATAATTTAAAGTGCCCCTGTGATCAAATTTTGGATTTTGATTTTTCTCACATTTTCGTGTACCTCAAGCAGTTTAAGGCCTGGGTTTAAAGTATGTTCGGAAAATATGGTTGACACTTAATATCTTCACCGAGAAAACATAGATCAAAATGAAATTTCCCTGAATGTTAATCTTGATGTTTTCTTTTGCCTTAACGCAAAAGTTTGGTCACGTGACATGTCACGTGATCAAAATTTTAAAATTACGTAAATCGGCGATTTGGTAGCGAATTTTCTTTGTATAGTTAAATAAATTAGCTTTTCCGATGGAGGTTTAACATATTTAACCTTCTACGTTTGGAATGATTGTCCTCGAGTCTTTAAATTACAGTTATAAATAATAATAGGTTGAATTTTGGACTGAAAAATGACCTTTGTCCTCATAATTTTTTTTTAGAGATTAATGAACACTCATTCCAAACGTGAAGGGCTGGAGATATTTAATCTGCATCAGAAAAGCATTTTTATTTGATGTTTTCTCTTAAACCCGTCACCAATTCGTCAAATATTTGCTATTTTAAGAAAAATGGCCACGTGACATGTCACGTGACCTATGCCAAAGCTTATTATAGTTAAAAATGTTAAGGACGATAATATCTTTCTATGTGCCAAACCATTCCATTTGTAAAAGTTATTACGAATAAACCGTTTTTTCCTGGTCAAAGCCTTTGACCCAGGCCTTAAACTACTTGAGCAATTAGACTTTCTTACTCATCTTGCCAAATTTCAATTCATTACGAACATAAGAAGTCATTTTATTTTGACATTTATTTCCGAGAATTTACGGCCGCGAATGGGAGAAAGTGACGTCAAAGACTCAAACATACCTCACGGGTTGAAATTATAATAACAATAAGTACTGAAAATCACGCGAAAAGCAACAAAAACTTTGGACTTGTTCTTCGTGCAATTTTCTATGCTGATTGTTATTATAATTTCAACCCGTGAGGTATGTTTGAGTCTTTGACGTCACTTTCTCCCATTCGCAACCAAGCCTTGGAACAAAGTTGATTAATGGCGGTTGAAATTCTCGGAAATAATGTGAAAATAAAATGACTGTTGATGTTCATAATGGATTGAAATTTGGCAAGATGAGTAAGAAAGTCTAATTGTACTTGAAAATGTAAAAAAATGAAAATCAAAAATTTGATCACAGGGGCACTTTAACAAAAAATGGATTTAGCCATTTTCTGAAAATTCTGATTGAGCCCTTTGGAGTAAGGAAAAATAATGTAAAACATCTTGCATTTCTGTAGGTATTTGGGCAAGAAATGTTTTTAATTTTACAGTTTTTAAGGATGCACACTCCAGCGGCATTTTAATTCCCATTTCTGTTATGTGACTGCTTTTTTAAGCCATAAAACTGGCTAAATTTTACAGATTTTAACGGATGTACATTCAATAAGCACTGTTAATTCCATTTTCTTTTCATACTTTACATAAAATAGTCACATGGCTTTGTGTATATTAACTTCAATCATGCTTTTACAGGGTCTAGTCCCGTTAACATGCTATCAATTTCACTTGCCTCATTAAGCAACAGAGTTCCGAATTTCTACATTAGATAGTGTTACTTTAGTTGTTAGACGGATAAGTAAGACCCTGATTATATGAGACCGGTACAAACTCAAACCGGTATGACTTCAGATGGGTCTCCATATTAATGCCTCTTTCTGTAAATATGAAGCCGGTCTAAAAAAAAACATCTCAGACCGGTCGGTTTCACTCATTCCGATCGATGAACCAACGTACGAATCACTAACTCAGCCGATCGGTCTGAAATGAGACCAGGGAACCATGTAAATACAAACAGAATGAGTCAGACCAGTCCGAGATGATTTCTTAATCCGCCTTCATGTAAACAGAAGCACGACCAGTCTGAGTTCCTACCAGTCTCATGTAATGGTTTCATACTTCTGCGGTTTACATAAGTAGTTTCGACTTCTGCCAAACTTCCTCGAATATTGCATCACCTTATGTAAACAAAAAGCAAACATTTTGTATTTCTTTTATAAAATGAAGCCCATACCCGTGTTTACAAAGCCTCGTGCAAACCGGCTACTCAACTATTCAGTGTGCGTTATATGAACAAACTTTTATAATAAATATGGTACACATTACAAACTATGTTTCATTAAAGCATAATTCAGCTGCTAAATAGAACAATTCAACCATGAAATAAATTGTTCGGCCCAAGCAATTTATTCAATGCCGAAATTCTAGGTGTAATCTATTGAAGTGTTCTGCGATTTTTGGTCATTCGTCGTTTTCAATTAACTAATTATAGTATGTGATTACTGAAGCACATGTGAGTGGAAAGTTTTAAACAATAAAATTGATCAGAAAGCAAAAAAGTATTTTGATTCATGCACACCCTCGCTTTAAAATAAAATTCGCCGTCTTCTTGCTACCCTCCTCTTTGGGTCGCTGCCTCAAATCTAAGTCATAATGGCAAAATGTCATCAAATCTTCATTTTCGCCAAATTCGCCATTTTCGTCGAATTCGCCGCTTTCTTGCTACCCCCTCTTTAGCTCGCTGCCTCAAATCTTAGTCTTAATGGCGAAATGTTGTCAAATCGTCATTTTCGTTGTTGCGTGCATTTGCGAGACTTCCGCCATTTTGTTTCGTTAACTGATTTCGAACCAATCACACAAAAGGAGTGGGCAAGGTCCCTTCATTTTAGGAATATTTATTGTACAAATACTCTAACTTATGCTGAAAAAGACACAAATAAAAAAAAACATAGACGCTTACCCAACTTCCTATTTTGATCATCCGAAAGTAGAGCTCATCAGCCGCAATCGAACACAGCTTCATTACGTCCAGCTTTCTGCGATGTTCTTCAGTCGCCAACGCTTCAGATATAATTTCACCAGCAATGACAACAAGAAAAGTCAATTTACTCCATGGATGTGACAGCTTACGTTCGATTTCATCTTCAAACTCGACCAGCACTTCCTTGATACCCCTTCTTGACTCTACCAATGATCTAATATCTGTTTTGAAATTAAATTTATTTCGGACTGCCTCCGTTGTAAGTTTCACGAGATACCCAGATACCATTTCCACGGAAGAGGAGAATCGACGACTCGCTTCCGATTTGTTTTTTTTTCTTACATACAGATCAAGAAGAAGTGTCAGATTTCTTTTGATTTCAAATGTGGTCAACCAATCGACAAGATCCAATCTTTGTACCAGATTCAAACGTTCCTTGAGGAAACATACGTCTTCCCATGAAATCTTCCCAGCATTTTCTAGTTCACGAAAGATGTCTAAAGTTTCAGTCGTTCTTTTCGGAATTAGTCCACTACAGAGAAAACGAAGCTCTTCCTGCTGAACTGTCTCCAAATTACGAGAAATCCGGACAAGAACAGCAGTATAAGCTGGTTGTATTTCGTCGGTTATAGTGTCCAAACTCAAAATTTTTAAAGTTTGTGATGACATGATGGCGGGGGCGGAACGAGAGAACGGATGCATATGTACGTCCTTTTATACCCCAGAATTTTAAACAACACCATAAAAGGGCAATGTGGTGACCTAATTTGTCGAGAATAGCTGCGGCAACCACCGCATCATTGATCATGCATATCATACAAAACATTCAATGATGCTAAGAGGTTTTTAACCGTCGCGTGTTCACGTTCTCCACAAAACCTATAATTTGATCATTTGACGTTGTTGTTTTGCAAAGAACGGCAACGAAATGTACAAACATGTAAAACGCACGTGCAGAGGCATTGTTTTCGCTCATTAAACCTTTTGTTTTGTACCGTTCTCGCTGCCGTCACCGTTGTGGTTGCTTAAGCTCTCTAGTATTTTGATGCGACATGACGAAATAACTGCGGATGCGAGGTCATTCAAATGCAGAACACAACAAATATCAGAAATACAATACACACTGCGGTTATAAACATGACAAAACAACGCATGTTGTAAAAAACTTTGATTATTGACTTGACGTTTCGTATGCTTCAACATACATCTTCAGAAGTGACGGTTGGATATAATACAATAAATTTAAAGCCCCAATTGGAACCTAATTTAAAAGAAATGACAATAGTGACAAAAAGATAATATACAGACCCATCTTTTAAAAGTCTGCCAGAAAATATAAACATATATATAAGGCTAGTAAAGAAAAAGTTTCTCACTACCCACATTTTCATTTAAAGCTGGTTTTAAATCCTTAATCAATAATGTCTCCTTAATTCTACAATGGATATCCGATCGCCCAGTTGTTAAAATTTCAAAATGATCCCATTTAATGTTGTGGCCCGTTGAAGCCATATGATCTGCAATGGCTGATGCGTGACAAACCTTCGTGAGTGCTTTAAAAAATCGTCCCCAGAGTCGCTTGGCCCTCTTAATCGCCGGAGCCTGAGTACGAGGACCAAGGGGCTCTGGGGACTCAGGATTCAAAGTCCTAGAATCCAGGACTTCCGGTTGTTCAGCGCATGCTCAGAGTTTTTTTCAAAATTATGGCGGATGTGCCTTCAAAATGAACGGCACGGTACAAGAAAAGGCTGGATTCTGGCTGTCTCATTTCAGAAGTTGTAGGTTTATCTTTTCGCAAGGGGTAGTTAGAAGTTATCGTTAAACTTTCGGCAGTTTCCGAGTCGTGGATATGGTAACAATCGTCGTGATTCGTGATCAGATGGTTGGAGGATTTTGGCTTATGCTTAAAATTTAGGCATAAGCCAAAATCCGCCAACCAGCTGATGCAAGTTTATTATAAACTTACATCAGCTGACATTTAAACGTATCATCAATTAATGGCCAGTCTGGCCGATGTCGAGATTTTTGCATCCAGAAGTCAAGGTATAGATAACAATTCTATTCTAATACATCTTTGACTTTACTAATGAAACCTTTAGGACATTTCAAACTTGTACAATATTTCCCTTTTATGCAAGCTTAGCCAGACATTTTGAATTCATCTAAGACACTGAACAGGGAAGACAAATAAAGAGAAATGAAATGATGTCTAATTAAAATGTTGAAATATGTGTTGTGGCTTTCTGTGCAACTCTTTAATAAAATCACTCTTTTATTGCAAAGGTCAAGGGAGATCTACAAGTAGCCCAGAAGTCAAAGAAGCTTGCAGGTGAATCAATCAGTGATAGATTTCACTGCCACTGAATGTCACCTCTTATCAATCTATTAAATTTGGCTGCTGAAGGCTATTGTTCTCTAGTTCTGTAAACATGAAAATCTTTTTTTTTTTTTTTTTGGCATTAGTTCATCTCCACATCAGCTCAGAGGGATTAGGGTGATTTAGGTAAACAAGATGATGGGCTTTCATGACAGATAACGAGATCCATTGTCATCTTCAGATAAACATGAAAATCAATTTTTTGAAGAACCTGTTAATATTTTATCTTCATAAATCCTGCTAGTAAAAGTTTGTTTGTAAAGTAAAGCCAACTTTTTTTTAGCATGGGTTGTAAGATGATCAACCAAACAGGAACTGGAATCTATCTGTCCCTGTGTCACATGATGTAGATATATGCCACTGTCATAACGATTTAAAAACAAAATAAAAAAGAGCCAATTACGTTTCAGAGTAAACTTGAATATTTTAATTCAGATAACATCCTTGTAAAGCATGTCTTTTATTGGTGCCAGTGTGAGATTAGCAAGCCTTATCACCTGAATTTGGGCCAGGCTTGGAGAGTATCCATTGCAGCCGTGTTAGCCTCTTGTAGTTTCACAGATCGTCAATGTAATAACTGTTACAGCTCATAAATCAGTACTGAATGCATAAAGCACCATTTAAAAAAGGCTCTGCTTTATTTTGTTCCTAGAAAAAGCAAGAGTAGTTGGTACACCAATAGCTATCTTGTCCTCATTACCAAATAAGGACATTTCTAACTACTTTCCCAAATACACATATCAGTACATGGCCCACACAGACACATGGTTTCTGTAGCAGAAAGCAAGTTGGCAGATAACTACACCACATGACTGTCCTGATTAGCGTTCTGTTAGCCAGTTACAGGCAGTCAGTTACTTGGATTTGTGTGGAGGGAAAGGCAAGGAAACTGAGGAAAGAGTACATGTACTTGCAATGGATTTCCTTTGCAATATACTACCAGACATGACCAGACACGTTTCCATGATAGCAAATAGGGTTCAAGTATGTGTATTATACTCTTTCACGGTTTCAAGGGCACTTAGGATATACTCGAAAGCCCTAGTGTGAAACCACTGAATATGATAACTACCTAAATTATATTTTCCATAAAAAATAAACAATAAATATTGCAATATATAGATACACTTTGTTGTAAAAACAACAAATCAATTAGAAAAATGAAGTGAACCACCATAACGTTTATATTTCATCTTCGGTAACAATACGAACAATGGAATTAAAGGGTCACAAGACAGTCCATCACTGACAGTGGTTAAGGAATGTTATCTCAAAAATATATTTTCAAATCTGATGAAATGCAGTGCAGTAGTGTACACAATCGTTTATACAGGAATGTAATAAAATCATGAAAGCAGATATAATGTCCATAAATGAACAGCTACACGTAATCAATACTAGAATTCAAGAAGGGTGATCAATTTTACCACGAAATGTGGATTTTGGTAGAAATAATTCAAACCTTTGAAGTTTATAAATGTACATGCCACAGTAGTAAACCAGATCCGCGATCCAGCTGCTTGTTGCTCGTTGTGAACTTCTGCTTGATTAAATAAGGCGATTCATTGATATGTTCTCATCCACAAAGCATTCTCCGGACACTGGCTGTAATTGGCAATCCCTGGTGGGCCGGGGAAGTTTTGTTAACCATGTTAATACGCTACATGTACGTCCAGCCAAACTGAGGAATCCTCGATCGAACGTCTTGTTCTAATTAACAAACTCTAGCACTTGAAACAGGCAGTTTTTGTCGTTGAAAAATCAACATAGTGATTCCCAAGTACAAGCGTCCCAAGCCAATACCTTCCGACAGTTTAAATGTGTTGTGTGACCATTGCTTTCAAATGGTCTGTAATATGACAGCATTGTATGATGAGAAAAACTTACAGGATATAGCCCAAGGGGCACTTTGATTTCAGCAAGTAAACGTATAAAAGCACGATATAACATACTGTAGAATAAGCGTTGTTGGGGACTAGCAACTTATTCTACACTCAATAGCGTTCCGCCCAGGTGACGTCATATTTGGCAGCATTGCATTGTGGGATCGAAATGCGGACAAATATTTCAAAATGGCTGCCTCGGAAACACCAGTTTTTGCGATTCCTGTACATGTTGAGGATAATTGTCGAGTTGTACCCAAGAACAGCGTTCGTAGCACCTGCTTTTTTCGTAGCTTCCTGCATAGTTCTTGAATGTTTGTACGCATTTCAATCCCATGATGCTGCGGGAGTTTTCTATTTTTAGAATCTGGGCGGAACGCTATTGCTCGGGACTCAGTAAAGCAGACTTCAGTAGTTGGCTCTGGCTTTTACTCTTGATTAGACTTTCACAGTTATTTACAGTTCATTTACTTCGCAAGATATGTAGAAAATGTGAAGAATATCCTATGATGTTTAATTAGTTGGTAATATTATTGGGTTATTTCCTGCTATTGCAATGTACCAAAATACGGTTACTTTCAGTTACAAGTACGTAACTTACTTACATCCCCTCTTATGGACTGCCACCTTGCTGTGGTAGAGGGGCTTGTGCGTCTCTTTGATCCTGAGAATCGAGTTCTACTTTTGCGATGTTGTGAGCAACAAATTGCATGATGTGACCTCTCAAAAAATCTTGTTGCATGCAACATTGCAAGAATATTTGCACCGTGTGTCCAGGCCAATAGCCTCTGGCAGGTACAACCAAGCCGGAAAGATTTAAGGTGAGAGACCAGACAAAAGGGCAGCCATAGTAAATAATTGCCTTTAAAAAACACACTTTAGAAGCCTAGTTACCTTTGTGTCTTGGAATTATAAAAACATGTAATAATGAATTTAACTTTATGTAATAATATTCGCTATTGGTGTCATGACACCATGTTGCAAAGATGATAAATTATACAAAAAACTTACTTGTCTTCATATACAATTATTTATTTAAATGAAATAAATTTCGATTTATTTATATTTGTTAGAAGTATTGTTAAAAAAAAATTAAAAATCAAACAATTTCATATCACTTTTAGTGGTGTTAAACTTTGACTTGAGTGAGATTACAGTGTGGTAGTAATGGCCCATTCCAAAAATTATGTGAATTACACTGACAAATCCTTTTGGGGTGAGTGGCAAATCTGAGATAAGAGTGCAAGGCCACATAGCAGAATGCTAAGTGGAGACACATTTAGAATGGAGTTCTAGAATAACTTTTCCTTCCCATGAGCAATCTCATACAGCGTTGTGGCTTTGCTGCCTGCTGCTCGCATCGGGTGGGGGGATGGGGGGAAATGCAACAAGTGTGGTGAAAAAATGAGAATTAAAATAACAGTCCCCAAATTTTCATTTGTTTGAGTGTCTGTAAATATTGAGCCCACAATATTTAATGGTCACCGCTTTACCCATGGGTTTGGCTTTGGAGGGGGGGGGGGGAGGGGGGCATGGTGGGGAGTTGGATGCAGGCGTGGGGTAGGTGGAGGCATATGGGAACCTTAGGGTTTTTTCTCCACTCTACTGTGCTTGTTGCTTGAGCTTTGCACTCCTTTACAATCCCTTGCGCTCTATATTTACTCATTGCTTTGCACTTATGCTTAGAAAAAGCATCTTTTATGCAAGCTACTAAGATTGTTGTTAGAAAACTCACTTACTTTTTGTCGTGAAATGTGAGTTGTGGGGTGGGGGACAGGGGGACAGGGGTGCGGGAGCCCGGGAGAAGAAAGGGCAGGATGTGGGATCTCTACGAGGGCGGGGAGCGGGAAAAAAATTAAAAAAGGTAAGCGTTCGTTATTTATAAATGCTTATCATCCAGTCAAAAACACGATCCCAACAACGTTTTTGACTTCCATTTAACGTTCTCCGAGGCTTAAAACAAAATTTTATATGCGAGAAAACGTAAATTCGTACTCGGGCTAAAAAAAAAAACGGCATTAGTTCCGGTGAAATTGGAAACCTTTTCAAGTCGGTTACGTCATAGGTCATAAATGAGATGACATGTACACGCGCGTCGGGGCTTGAATCGGGAGACAAAGGGACACAAGGGTGCGGGAGGCGGGAGAACGGGCTACGGGAAGCGAGAGGTTTTGACCCCCCCCCCCCCCCCCCCCCGCCCTCCCCCTGTTCCCCCTGTCCCCCACCCCCACCCCTACGAGTTTGACATTACTCTTTCAAATATGACTCCGTTTTTCATGTTATCCTTTGAACAAATCTTCTAAAACATGTATCTGTTCCATGCAAGAGAAGTTTTCTTGACATAACAATCCTGATAAGAGAAGACCGACAAACTACCGGCCTTGAGAAGGTAATCGGAACAGCTGCTGCTCGCGTCGGCAGCCACTGACAAATGCGCGGTCACGTGGTAAGACGAATTATGTTTATATATCTTTCATTCCCGTTGCATTGTGGGATAGGTTTCCAAATCCCTGTTCCAATACGAACCACGTGATCCGAAACTACTCTCATGACTTGTCTGTTGAGAAGTACCTGGATGAAATGTGCACCATATTGTGCTTGATGCTTTCGATTTTGCTTCGCATTATTCTTTGCATGCTAATGACGTCATAAAAATTCAAAAATCTAAACTTTACATCCTACAAAGCTGTTTCTAACATGGTATGTAGATACCAGTGTTACAATCCTTCACAAAAAGTTTCAAGTTTTAACGATGTTTCGCTTCCGATTTGTAAAGGCTTTAAATGTGTCACGCAATTCGTTACGCTATTTCAGATAAACCGTGAAAATGAACAATAATTGAACCAGTTGAAAGTTATTTTTGCATTATAAATTCTTATAAGCCGATTTAATGTAACTTATAGTGAATCCAATCTTTTGTGATGACGTTTTTGCGTAATTATGAATTTGAATGTTTGGCGGCCATGTCAGAGTGTGCCAAAGTAGTACACCAAGATGGCCGCTCTAACTAATCGAAATCTGAATGTAAATGTGAAAAAAAAAATACAAAAAAGCATAGACTTATACAAAATCAGTGATTGATACAAAGATAAACAGACAGTGCCGATTTAAAAGCGTCCACGCTGGGCTGATTTAGAACGGAAGAGGGTAAAGCGTTGTTGTTTTAAAGTTCTAGTGAGGACGTTGTATTTGTAAGTGTTGCTATAACTACCAATATTACTAAAACGATTGCGATGAAAAGAGCGTGTAACACGGTGGGGCCCACAATGTACTCAGGAATATCAACGGCGATATTGCCATTCACTATTTTGTACATGTTGGTAAGCCGTGCAATTTTACGTCGCAGTTCTAAAGAATGCCAGTACAGATTGTTCAAGAGGTTTGTACTGTTCCGGATTCCCGCACATAGCAGTTTTTTACGAATCTGGCAGCTCTCCGCTGAACTCCTTCGATATCGTGAATATGCTTTTGCGTATGTGGGTCCCAAACAATGGAGGTGTACTCGAGACAGGGACAAACAAGAGAGACATAGGCTTGACTTTTAACGCTTTCGGGACAGGAAGACAAATTACGTCCAATGAAACCAAGGGAACGGTTGGCCTTCCCTATAATGTTATCGATGTGATAGTTCCAGTTTAAATTTGAAGACAATTCGATTCCTAAGTAAGGGTGGTGAGATACTGAGTCCAAAGGAATTGCGTTCATTGCGTACTAATATACAATAGAGTTGGCTTGCAGGATTTCCCTCAGAAATCTAATGTTTCGCTCGTTAACATTACCGAAACAAAAACTATAAATAAATGAATAAAAACACAAAGACAATTTAAAATAAACGTCACATCCTTTATTGATACATCAGTTCTGAAGTTAACACTCTTGAATGCAAAGCTTCTGAGTATATAACTAACGACAATCCTTTTTTTGGTATTTCTTAGTTTTGTTGTTTGTTTGGGCAAATCCGAGCCGCCATACGAATTTGCAGTTGTTGTTGTATATATTGTTTTTTGTTTCACTTGATATGTTTTCAACTTTTGTGCTTGGTTTTGTTTCTTGTATATATTTTTTTCTTGCTTTCTTTCTGCGTTACCATAATTTATTTTCTCAAAAATGTTCTTCGCTAATATGAAAAACTCATCTAACTCATCTATCGGGCTGTTGAGGATCCACAGAAAGAATATCATCATTTGTAGATAGTCTACTTCAGCCTATAGCCTAACTACAAACCTCGTATCTCAAAGATACAACAGACTTTATCAACTTCCTAGAGAAGACGAAAGTACAAGAAAACACCATCCTTGTATCAATGGATGTGACTAGTCTGTATACAAACATACCGCAGGAGGAAGGCATTACCACCGTATGCAATGCAAACGAGAATTTCCATAGAAACAGACCACCTATCCCGACCTATTTCCTCAAAGAAATGCTGTTTCGTTTCGTTTCATTGTAATGGAGAGAATTATCAGCAAGCACATGGGACCGCTATGGGAACGAAAATGGCAGTGACTTTTGCCAACATTTTCATGGCAGCGGATGAGACCGAAATCTTAAGTTAAAACGAAACAAAGCTACTCGTGTGGAAACGAGATATATCGTTGCATATGACAGGGGCGTAGTTACCTGTACGCACGTACGCACGTGCGTACCTGAAAAAGTGGGAAAAAACGAAATATTTGGGACTTGAGGGTGGGGGGAGGAGGTAGTGGGAGTGTTTGAAAACAGTGATCGTGCGTACCTCTGAAAAATTCCTGGCTACGCCCCTGTATGACGTGTTCTTTTTGTGGAATACCAGCAGGAAATAAATGAGTTAATTAAACAGGCTCACAGACATCACCAAACTATTAAATATACGGCTGAAATCTCAGAGAAAGAAAATATTTTCTTGGATACATACGTCTACAAAGGTGATAGATTTAAAGAAACATCTATTCTTGACGTACGCACCCATTACAAGCCGACAGAAACATTTCAGTACACGCAGTTCTCTTCCTGCTACCCACCAGGGGTCAGCCGTGAAAGGCTTCTTAGAAGGGGAGGCACTTAGGCTGCTTCGAACTAACTCTTCAAAAATAACGTTTGAAGAGAATATAAGAAAATTCAAATCACGCCTACATTTGAGAGGGTATCCAAATACTCTGGTACATAAAGTTATCTCAGAAATGAAATTCGAGGAGAGAAAGTCGGCCCTTCAACAGAAGGAAAAAGGTACAAGAAAATTCTGCCTTTTGTCACACAATATCACCCAGCGGTGTCCAATTTAAAGAAAATCCTTATGGATAAATGGCATTTAATGCAGAACCAACCTTTGCTGAAGAAAATATATAAAGAGCCTCCCATTATCTCCTATAACAGGGGTAAATCGCTTAAAGACATACTCGTTAGATCTAAATTCTAAAGGCGAGAATATCACATTGGCGAACAGCGGGAGTCGTGCAGGCCTGTCACTACGTTGTAACCCAGAACCTCTGGAACCCTCCGTCGGTACGCCCCTACCTGCTAAGCGACTTGTGACTTTGATATTTGGACAGTAAAGATTTGTGAATAGTAAATTGTTGAACTCTTCATTTTAAGTGTTGGGCCTACAATTGTATCAATCGAGGCGGACAAGGTTGTTGAGAAGAAAAAAAAAATCACATTCTTTATTTCTATTTCTTTATTTCACCGAAGTTACCCTCGGGAACTCGTTGAAAAAAAGCTTGGCTGAAATACATTTCTCATCTAGAAAAGCGGCTTTAAAACTTTAATTAACCGAAGGCATCCAAACACATTTTACCTCTTGTCAAAACTTACAATTTGGCTTCACCGAATCTTAAAAAGATTCTCACGAAACACTGGCACCTCATAGAAAGCATAGCGTTCCTTTTTCAGATATTTCCTATCGCGCCAATTGTCGCTTATCAAAAGGATAAATCGCTCAAAGACTTTCTTGTTAGGGCTAAAATTCCATCACTCGATTAAAACAACACGTACGGAGTTATATGCGGAGTTGTATGAGGATGACAATATTATAAACGGTAGCAACTATGAGATCCCCATGTAAGTTCTGCAACTATTTCGTCTTTCGTTGTGGCAACTGAAGACACGTCGTTTGAAAGGAATGGACTTTATTCTCCGCGCAGACGTTAAATCTTTGTCAGTAGCATGTGTAAGATAAGACATTTGTAGCAAAAGCGATCATCGCTCGCAAAGTCAAGGAGAGGCATCGCCTTTCTTCAGTTGATAAGTATTGTAAATTATTTAATAGTGAGGGTGTTGTTGTTTTTAGTGTTTAGTAGTGAGTGCATTGTAAACTTAATAGTGAGTGTATTTCACCCATCTTTTATCGGGACCAAGCGTCTCGTAAAGAAAGCCTCTTTCCTCGGAGTGAAGAACAATTGCATTTCCCTCTCGTATCAAACATTCTGGAAGCTATCTCCCCTTAAACGTCACGTAATATAAGCTACCACTAAGTTATAAAGCAACAAACACATCTTTTTATGACAACACGTCCTTTATTTAAGTTCCTTTGAACATACAAATAAGTCAAATCCTTTGTCTTGTGTCAGTTATGTTAACATGAGACAATCCATTCATTTTTAGTTATATTCTCGGACTTTGTTCCACCATAAATTTGTTTAAATTCGTATTTCTTGTTTCTTTTTTGTCCGAAGCTTGTTTGAATTCTTGTTTCTTTTATGTTCCACAATAAGTTTCAAATTCTTATTTCTTTTTTTGTCTTTTCTTTTTGTTACGGTTCTTGTTTCTTTTTTATTCACTATTATTTACTTCAGTTCTTTAGTTTTGCTTGTTTTTGTTCCGCCATAAGTATGCTTAGTTTTTCGGTTTCTTGTTTGCTTTTTTGCTCCGCCATAAGATTTTTTAAGTTCTTGTTAGTCATTTTTCATTTTGCTTGTTTTATTTTTCTTTTTTTGTTTGTTTTATTTATTTTTTTCAACATCAATTTCCAATGTTTCATTTTAAGGAGATTTCATAATTAATTGATTGGTTGATTGAATAATTATTATTGAATTAAATTGAATTGATTGAATTGAATTGATTGATTATTGAATAATCCATTGTTCCTCCATAAGTATGCATAGTTTTTGTTTCTTGTTTGCTTTTTTGTTCCGCCATAAGTTTATTTAAGTTCTTGTTACTTATTTTTCATTTTGCTTGTTTTGTTTTTCTCTTTTTGATTGTTTTATTTAGTTTTTTCAACATCAATTTCCAATGTTTTATTTTAAGGAAATGTCATCATTGATTGATTGGTTAATTGAATTGATTGAATTGAATTGATTGAATTGAATTGAATTGATTGAATTAATTTATTGAATTGAATTGAATTGATTGAATTAATTTATTGAATTGAATTGAATTGATCGATTATTTTCAACATCAATTTCCAATGTTTCATTTTAAGGAAAACTCATCACTGATTGGTTGATTGATTGATTGATTGATTGATTATTGAATTGATTGATTATTTTCAACATCAATTTCCAATGTTTCATTTTAAGGAAATTTCATCATTGATTGATTGGTTGGTTGATTGATTGATTGATTGATTGATTGATTATTGAATTGAATTGAATTGATTAAATTGAATTATTGAATTGAATTATTGAATTGAATTATTGAATTAAATTGCATTGAATTGATTGATTGATTATTTTCAACATCAATTTCCAATGTTTCATTTTAAGGATATGTCATCATTGATTGATTGGTTGGTTGATTGATTGATTGATTGATTGATTGATTATTGAATTGAATTGATTGAATTGAATTATTGAACTGAATTATTGAATTGAATTATTGAATTGAATTATTGAATTGAATTATTGAATTGAATTATTGAATTGAATTATTGAATTAAATTGCATTGAATTGATTGATTGATTGATTATTTTCAACATCAATTTCCAATGTTTCATTTTAAGGATATTTCATCATTGATTGGTTGGTTGATTGATTGATTATTGAATTGAATTGATTGAATTGATTTGAATTGATTGAGTTGAATTGAATTTAATTGATTGATTGAATTGAATTATTGAATTGAATTGAATTCATTGATTATTTTCAACATCAATTTCCAATGTTTCATTTTAAGGAAATTTCATAATTGATTGATTGGTTGATTAATTGAATTATTGAATTGAATAGAATTGAATTGAGTTATTGAATTGAATTGAATTGATTGAATTGATTGAATTGATTGAATTGAATTATTAAATTGAATTGAATTGTTTGAATTGAATTATTAAATTGAATAATTGAATTGAATTGATTGATTATTTTCAACATCAATTTCCAATGTTTCATTTTAAGGAAATTTCATCATTGATTGACTGGTTGATTGATTGATTGATTGATTGATTGATTATTTGATTGAATTGAATTGAATTGAATTGACTGAATTGAATTTTTGAATTGAATTGATTGATTATTGACTACGTTATACAGTATTGACATTGCTAGTGTTTACAGGAAAAAGGTTGTTTCCTTGAACTGTTGAACCACATCAGCTATTTTCTTCTTCAAGAGCAAGCTGCTATCCTCCGATACTGAACTGGGGTGATGGTAAACGGAATTGTACCGCCCTTCTACATGGTCGCAGAAATCTTCCTAAAATGAAACATAATAAATAATGCCTCTATTTAGTATAATCTGATTTCGTAAATCGCAATTCAATTTTAACTTAACTTCTAAATCAAGACATTGAACTCAGAGCTTTTCGTTTTGGCCTGTGGGCCGGGAGGGAGCTAGTTGATATTTTCAGAGCTATAACATAATTCGCCGGCTACGATTTCATCGTTGATCATTCATCTGTGACCAGAAAACAATAAAGGAAATTAAGACATCTTTTTATTTACGAGTGCGTTTATTTTGAAACATAGTTCAATTTAATACTTAACGGGTGCATTACATTAAATTTGCGTTATTCTCTCACGTTTTTTTTTTTCATGGGCTATAACTATAAAGCCAGCAAGCCACACTTGCAAACAGAACTGGGGACTGCAGTGTTGCTGGCTTTTCGCACTTAATTCTGAAAGTCACAACGTATTTGCATTTTAAACAATCACAGCGCACTATCGAGCACCACTATAATTTAAACAGGGGTAAGTGTAGGCGTTTATTTCCAATTCAAAATGTGAACAGAAACTGAAAGACACAGACTTTATGAAGAAATTTAAGTTCGAATTATTCCTTTTGTAGGAATATTTATTTCAATTTATAGCCTCAAAATGAAATATCATCCACCAATAAATGAAGATACTCCAGACTATATTCCGATTCGCCATTTCGTTTTCTTTCTCTTTCGTTATATAAGAATCACGTGTTACTTTCGAACCAATCACATCAAGGATGGGCGTATTGCACAGCTACGTCCCTTCATGCTGGGAATATTAATTGTATTAAAGCTCGAACTTGTACTGAACAAACCATAAATAAAACGTTTAAGATAAAGTCCATCGTACTAAGCTTACCCAACTTCCTAACTTGATCATCCGAAAGCAGAGCTCTTCAGCCGCGGTAGAACACAGTTTCATTACGTCCAGCTTTTGGCGATGTTCGTCATTCGTCCACGCTTCAGAAATAATTTCCCCAGCAATGACAACAAGCAAAGCCAGTTTACTCCATGCATGCGACAGTTCGCGTTCAATTTCATCTTCAAACTCGACCAGCACTTCCTTGATACTCTTTCTGGATTCTACCAATGATCTAATAATGTTGGAATCAAATCTATCTCGGACTGTCTCCGTTGTAAGTTTTATGAGATACCCAGATACCATTTCCACCGAAGAAACGAATCGACGACTCGCTTCCGAATTTTTCCTCTTACTTGCATACAGATCAAGAAGAAGTGTCAGATTCCTTTTGATTTCAAATGCGGTCAACCTTTCGACAAGATCCAATCTTTGTATCACATTCAAACATTCCTTGATGAAAGATACGTCTTCCCATGAAATCTTCTTAGCATTTTCTAGTGCATGGAAGATGTCTAAAGTTTCAGTTGTTCTTTTCGGAATTAGTCCACTGCGCATGCAGAGAAAACGAAACTCTTGCTGTTGAACAGTCTCCAATTCGTGAGAGACAAGAACAATAGCATAAGCCAGTTGTATTTTGTCAGTTATAGTGTCCAAACGCAAAGTTATTAGAGTTTGTGATGACATGATGGCGGGGGCGGAACGAGAGAATGGATTCATGTATACGTCCTATTATACCCCAGAATTTTAAACAACACCATAAAAGGGCAATGTGGTGACGTAATTTGTCGAGAATAGCTGCGGCAACCACCGCATCATTAATCATGCATTAAAGAAAGCATTTAATGATAATAAATAATAATAATAATAATAATAAACTTTATTTGAGTGTCAAAGTATTTAGCTTACTAGCTAATTGTGGACACTAAAAAAAAAGTAAAAATAAATATGAATTATGCTAAGATAAGTTAAAAATTTACAATTCTTCACTGTTTAAAATATTTACATTTAAGGTGGCTCCCTACAGTTTTTTGACCGCGCGCGAGCTGGTTACTAGAGTGGCGCGAGATTTGAAAAGCCTGCGCGACCTACGCGCAGCTCCACGCGAAAAGAGTAAACAAACATGGAGTCGCACCAGGCGGTGTGCGTCACGACTTGCAATGCCCCATGGGTTAATTTGTGTAGCGGCTCTTTTTCCCTTCGTCTCGACGGAGTGAGCATCTCCTACGTTTGCGTTATTTAGCCTGAATTTAAATCTAGCGCCTTTTATTTGGTAAAGTAATCAAATATACAAGTCTACAAACGCAAAACTACTTCGTAAAGGCCGGTTTTTCTTTTTCTCAGAGACACTATTCTGATTTGAATCGAAACATACAATCCGTTAATAAACAAGACAACCGGAAAGATCAAATTTACGCACGGGTCAACGCCACGAGACCTAAATCACGCAAAGACCGCTCCACGTATTATACAGAACAAGCACTGCAAACGCCGACAAAAATGTCACTTTGAACAAAAAAAAAACCTATGAAAGTTTGAATGTTTTCTTCCTTCAACTATAATTGAAGACAAATAGGCCGAAAAAATACCAAACAAGAAGATGATGAAGGACGCGCGTGACCGCCGCGTGGGCGCAGAAAATTGTTGTTACTCACCAGGAGACCTAGGCGAGTTGGTGAACTTATCAATTTTGAACGGCTTCAACCAAGAAAACTAAAAGGGGTAGACCCGGGTAGACCTCGAAATTCTCAAAGAAGAAAGGCTAAATTAACTGTATGTCCCAAATTATTGACGAAAAACAAACGTGTAAAAGAATGAGAAGTCTAAGAAAAGGTGTGAAAGTTCAGTTTACGATAATGTGGCAATTGAACCGAGTAGGTTTGCTTTGAGATCAGCTAAGGCGGTCATTGTGCTCGAATGTAACATTTAATTGCAGCCATAACGAAGAAGGGATATTTCTCTTTAATTCTGCCTGAAAACATTTTTAATTGACATCGCTGAAATCCTTGAAAAGGAACAATTTTTTCAACTCCACGCGCAGAAATAGCTTCTTGTTTGCTGCGAGGACTATTGTTTAAACAACGGCTTGCTATTGGTCAAATCTCGTGACGCACACCGCCTGGAGTCGCACTTTACCTTCACAAAGTTTTTTAATATTATTGCGTAAGGAAGGTGCAGACTTCTGACCATTTTTAAACATACAGCGATCCTTTAGAAGGCTACAATTTTTATCGAGCCAAAGTAGGGTAGAAAAAAGTTCTTTTTCCGGAGGTCTGAGTAATTTTAGTAATTTTCATGATCGTCGATGGAGGGATTTTAACGACGGTGGAGCAAGTTTACACCGCACATAGTTGCAGTTTTTGGAGTTGTTAACGCTACCGTAAATGGTCAAGAAACCAAGGAAGGGGATTCATATGGTTGTGGAACAGGCAAAGAGACTACTCCTCCAAGAAGTCGTCTTTTCAACGTGCGGGACTTTCCAAGAAATGTCGTCTTTACGCGCCGCGAAAAAGCAATACTGACACAACACGTCCAAAATCTAAATTAACTCGGTAATCATTACAACTTTTTCATTCATAAACGAAAAAATTACTTTGCAAAGTGAACTCATTTCTATCAGTTATGTCTCTCGGTAGAATAAACGACAGGCTGTTGTGTTTGCCTCCGGTGAGAATAGAGAAATGTTCTTGCTTACATGTACAGCGAAGCCGTGGAAAGCTGAAGATTAACTTTAAAAACTTTTATTTTTTTTATAAAAGAAAAGTCAAGCGTAATTCATTTATAGCAGTGCGAAAGCTTAAACTGAGCTATTCTAATTTAAAAATCATATTTTCTTGAATGAAACTAACAGAATTTTGATAAAAGAAGGTAAAACCTGAGAAATAAAAGCATACAAACCGAGCAATGTAGTGAAAGTACGAATTATCTCGTAAAATCCGATCGCGAAATTGCGTGTAAGTTTTAATATATTGACAACAAGCTTAAAATACAAAACTAGAATAACATTTAAGCAAGACTTTTTAATGAAAATTCACAGAATCTCGATTAGAAGAAAAAACAAAAGCGGAAAAATAAGAACACTTAAATCAGATGGAGTCAAAACGTTTGTAAACAAGCGCTAGATTATGATGCGCCATACTGGACATTATTGCAAACCTTTCTTACATGTGCTAAACTACAGTTTGATATCCTCATTGTCATATAAACATGCTAAATTCCAAATAACTATGGTGTAACTATTTATATTCTATATGGTCATTGCCATATATTCATGCCAAACTCCAACTAAATAGCCCTCAATAAACAAGTACAGCCTATTTTTTCCGCTACATTTGCAGTGTTCTCTGACAAAAATAAGCATGCTAAACTTTTCATTTCGTATGGTATGATGCACCGCGCGCTTTAAGCAATACCGTCACCAGATTCCTCTCGGCCAAAACCAGGCCGCCATTTTTGAAGCTCGTCTGCTTTCAATCAGGTTGCAATGGTGGAAAAAAGCGAAGATTTTCGTTCTGCATTATCAAATATCGCTCGCCAAGCAAGGTCACTATTGGACAATTTTAATGATGGTAATGTGCAGCCTATTGAGCAGCGAATGTTGAGTCAGAGGCGTCATGAATCGGTAGTGCTGTCGACGCGAACGCCATCATCATCAAGTCAGACTGGGAGTAATGTAAACAACACAAATCCAAACAGCACAAGTTCAAGAAATGTGGAAAGCACATCGGTCACCGCTCAGTTAAGGAACTTATTCCCGACTATTGGTAAGAGATCATTTGGTGGCAAGTCGTCTGACAGCAAATCTAGTAAAGGTAAAAGGCCTCCCCCCAAGAAAGCAAAGAGAGATATAGTGCATAAAGATGTCGTTCTTCTTCCTTCTCCTGACACGAAGTCAGTTCCTACGCACCAGACACGATGTCGGTTAGAAAACAACGGATTTGTTGTTCATGCATTTCCAGTGGATAAGTCTCTGCAGGAAGAAGATCTGAGAGCTCAAATTAGAGAGTCATTCCCAGCTCTTAAAGAAACAGACTTTGAGTTTGTAAAGTCGTGCTATGGTCAAATAATCACACCAAAGTTAGCCACAGGTGTGTATTTCTCATCTTTGCGTGTTCTTAGCCTTGCTGGGCAAGGGAGCATATACATTCGACCAGAACATGATATCTCTGCCATCCTTGCTACTAGCGACAGCGACAGTCCTCCCCAGAGTCCATACCTAGTTCAAGTGGAAAGTGCTGACGATGAAGCATCCAGTGGTCTTTCAAATGCTCCATACCTTTTCAGTTGCTGGCCCATCCAGTAGCGCAGCAACATCCAGCAGTGCAACAGATCAGAAAGAGCTAGACCAATTAAGAGAGATGTTTCCTGATAAAACCAGCAGCATTCTACAGCATGCCCTTACCTGCCATGGGAGTGTCAGTCGAGCTGCTCTTTCCCTCTCCCAAAATTTTCCTGATGAAATTGATGCAGATGAGGATGTTGACGAGAGCCTTTTAAAACCTGCTTTTCTGCCAGCTAAAGCTGATTCATTGGAGGCAGTGTTGAATGAGCTTCAGAAAGGTTTGAGTACACAGAAAGAAAAGCTCAGAGTTGATGAAGAAGATATCTTTAGTGATGCCATGGCATACTATAAAGATCCCAGCTTTGATCTTAGCAAGCGCTTACGAGTCGTTTACACAGGACAGCCTGCTGTGGACACAGGAGGTGTAACCAGACACTTTTTTAGCCAACTTCTCCAAGCCAAATCTAACATGTTCTTTCATGGTAGCAGTTACAAAAGTCCCGTTTACAATGCTGATATCGTTGCTTCTGGTATGATGAAATACATTGGGACAATCATAGGACACAGTATTTTACAAGGCGGGCCAGGTTTTCCAGTCTTTAGTCCTTCAGTGTATCGGTACATAGCAACAGGTGATGTTGACACAGCAATGGTGATGCTAAATTATGGAGACTGTTCTGCGTCTGTGAAAGATTTCATTGACAAGGTACACTTAAATAAATACACTTAAGTAATACACATAAATGTACAATTGTTCCAACATGCCTACTGTTTTTAGTTCACTGTACATGATCAACAACTAAATTAAGGCAAATAAAGAAATGCTTTTTATACGACTGTCTACTCAGCCATATCAAATTGACTCTCCTGCATTAACGACTTCTGATCCAACTACAGACGTCTCAACAGCTTCTGGCTACTTGCATAAATAGAATGTATGCATTTGAGTAGTTGGTGGTGCGCTTCTCAAATGCGGTTTTTTCGAACCATAAAATAAGCGGTCCTCACTCCGCTCGGACCGCTATTTTTATGGTTCGAAAAAACCGCATTTGAGAGAGCGCACCACCAACTACTAGAGATGTCCCTCCCTCAGCTTCTATGAGCGGGGGCTCAGTGGAGCGAACGATTTTGTTTTGGCTGCCAATTTTTCGACCACCTTTTTAAGCGGGGAGTCAAATGCGTTTTTTCCCGAGCCCGACCGCAACGGCAAGCGAGGCATCACCAATTGAAGAAATCCTTACCCTTGGTATATACGCACATTGTGACAATGGGGCGAGGAAGAAGCGGGCTTATTGCTACTGGTAAGAAAAAACAAGTTCTTTTTGAACGGTGCAATCACCACACAAAATATTTTATTGGAAGGACTTCTAATACAATGGTGAGGCCCAGTCCAAAAGAAAACCTTATCCCTCAAGGTATGCTTAGAATTGCCGAAACATTAACTCCACAGCAACTTGCAGCACTTATTACCAATTGAAGAAATCCCTGCCCTTGTTTATATCGCGATGGCGAACGAAGCAATGGCTGTCGTTGCGTTTTTGAAAATGCGTGGGATTGAGTTGAAAGAAGGTGATGACTTATATGCAAAGAACAAAGGGACGTTCGAATACAACCCTTGCAGACATTGTGGTTTAAACTTCACCCAAGGCCATTCTCTTGTTGAGCATCAAAAATACGCTTGCAAGAAGCTGCGAACAGAACCACGCCCGAAAGAGATTTGTCCCGGCTGCAATCGAGCAGTTTCTAAAACAACGGTTTACAGTCATTTAAGAAATGGTTGTCCTCCCGCGAAAAGAAACCCTCGAGTTTTTATACAGCGTGAGGTTGTTCGAGATGTTTTTGCCGAGTCATATGTCAGACAGCATGAACTGAATGCATGGCTTGACGCTCAAGAGCAACAATGTCTTGAAGAGCTAAGCCTGGAGGCTCTCGACCCCTTACCCAGGATCCGAGATTCTAGCTTTGTTTCGGATTTCATCGAAGGCAAGACACCACTCGCAACGTTTCAAACTGAGTTGAGTGGTTATTATCAATTGAAAAAACCTTTACCCTTTATATACCAATGATGGCGACAACACAAGCGTTCATGAACTTTCTCAAATCGAGGAACACTGGTCTGAAACAAAAGAGCGCCGACTGGGTGAGAGCCAGACAAAACTCCATCGGTGCATCAGAGATCTCTGCCTTGACAGGATCGTTGCCGTTTGAATCACGGCAAAGTTTGCTCATGAAGAAAATACAGCCAACGCATATGCTCAACAATGCGGCTTGTGCTTGGGGCAATCTGTTCGAGCCGATTATACGCAAGTATTTTGAGCAAAAACATTCTGTTTCCGTTTTTGGTCACAGCATCTCTCTTAATCTAGAAAGAGATCATCCACTTTATCGAAAGGTCACTTGCAGCCCAGACGGATATTTTCTAGACAAAGATAACGTCTTAAGCTTGTCAGAGTTTAAATGTCCGTTCAAGCGAAAAATAGCCATGAACAGAATTCCTGGCTATTATAGCGATCAGATACAAACAGGTCTTGCTTTGAGCGGCGACATGGTCCCCAAAGGCTTGTTTGTTGACGGTTATTTCAGATTGTGCTCTTTAAACCAGCTTGAACCAAGTTTGGCACACAACCAGTTTCTAAACGGAGGAAACAAGTTCAAAACGAAGGGTGACACAACACTTGCGTGGGGAGTTTGTTATTTATTTAGCAAAAGGACGATAACAAGAAATCAAAAGGCAATCATCGATGTCGGTTCACTCAAATCAAAACAATTATTTGAGAGAATTATGTCTTCCATTGCTGAGAAGAACATATGGTGTTGTTATGGTGCTGTAAGGATATCGTTTAGAAAACAGGACGAAGATGAGGAGTTTTTGCGTTACTCCCATATGCAAGAAGTGTTTTCAGAGAGTTCAGAAGGCCCTAAACCAGTGGCTGTGTTCGCCTGGAAGCTCCTGGATATAACTGAGATTTGGGCTCCAAAGCAACCAAACTTTTTGAGTAATATTCAAACGTCAGTCGAGCGTTTTCATAACAGCTTGGCAAGCCTTCGAAAAAAGATAACAGAACACTCTGAAGAGAAAAGCATCGAACAAACCGCCCCTGTCAAAACTGTTCCAAACAATTTGGGTGATGACAGTGCAGTGTTGGAAGCCTTCTTAAACTCAAAAATGGAGTCAATTGAAAAAACATACCCCAGTCTATACCCCAACTGAGCCAATGGAGCAACTGTCTTTTGGTGAATCCCGTTGGGATTATTTGGCAGACATGATCAAAGATTACATCCTTGAATTGACTGAAATAAGTCTCCAGCGTGACCTGGCTGCAAGGGCCCTTCATCAATGCAGGATGAAATCTGTATGCCGTTCAATAAAAAATCATTATCACTGGCAACACGATTGCTATTGCCATATATTTACTTCACAAACATGTGATGAATGTCAAGGACACTTCTCGCCAGAAGTGGACATGGGCATGCACAGAGCCATTTGTCCTGGCAGTGCTCACTCAACGTGACCCATCTTTTCAAGCATGATCTTCCAGTTTTGTTCGTGCTTCCACATTGATTTTTCTGGGACTTGCAGCCAGAAGTAATTGACAAGCCGCCGTGGTCCTTTTATCGCATCCAAGATTTTGTGGGCCACAAAGGGCATAGAGATTCTTTTCGGTAGATGTTCTTCGATGAATTTGAATGTCTCATTTGCATGATATATTTCATCATTGGACAAGCAGACGCGGTGTTCACAAATTTTCAGATGTTTGTTGAGATAGCTTTTGAAGTTGTAGTGTTTGGTGGTCATTCTTTTTTTGGTAATTGTGTAATCACCACCATAGAGCTCATTATAATCGAAGGTCACACCATCCAGAGGCTCTAAGAGCCCGCAGTCCTCACAGCAAAGTTCTGATGAAAACATCTTGAGGTTTAATTTGCCTTTGCAGTTTTGGCAAATTTTTGTCCTTTCATTCACAAGGGTGAAAGGTGAGTGTTGGGGGTATTGTGCCTCGGGAGAAAGATACTCCTTGATGATATGAAGGCGTTCTGACAGGTTTGAACGCCGTATTTCCTTGGTGTAGTTTTCGAGTGAGCGCAGGAGGATAAATTTGTATTCTTTATCAATCTCATTGAGTTTGGCTTTGTATTCGCCTTTAGTGTCCAATGACCGAACATCAGCCAGTTGTTTAGCGAACTTCTCCATGGTTGTACACAGCCGGGTTATGTATTCAATTGGGAGCAAATGATTTATCCTTAGAAATGTAGAGGTTAAAACCTGAATTTAATTTCTCAAATCGGATTTGGAGGCTGCGGCGAGAAGTATCTTTTTTTGAATTTCTTGTGTGACTTCCTTGCGAAGTTCCTTTTTGAGTTTCTCGAGGTCTGGAGCTTGTGTTTGAGTGCCAACGTTTTTTTTAGCCTTAACACCATCCCTGATTGCAGCTTTGAGTTCGTGATATTTTTCCACCTCACGAGTAATTATGGTGAATTCTGCATCACTGATCCTTTTGTCCTCCAGAGCCTTTGAGACCAGTTCATAGACAGAGTTGCGTTTAGCCAGGGCCAGTGTATAGATTTTCTCGTGTTTGGTCACTTTACGCTCTAATCGCTTGTTAGCAGCTGTAAAGCCAACAGAGGATAGCCCACAGAGGGTCGCGACGCCGGCAAGTGCTGGACTTGCAACAATTCCGAACCCAGTCAATGCAGTGGCTAGGGCCCCTGATGATAGCCCAACAGAAAGCGACCCAAGGCCAACCGCCGAGTAATGAACTAAGGCTTGGGTTCGTTTATATTTTTTTGCGACCTGACGGTAATGCTCGGCTTCGTCAGACAGCTCTTTAAGTAATTCAGAGATTTTTTTGAGCCGGAAGTCTTCTGCATTGATTTGAGTGATCTCACGCATAGGGTATAGCTGTTGTGTCTCGCTGTATTCGGGGGCCGATGGAAGCACATTGGCAGAACTCATTGCGTGGGTATATGTATGATTTTTAATTTATCTCAACTTCAAATTCTAAAGGCGCGTCATTGAAGTTGAAGAGGTCATTGTTCTCATCCCTCACTGACAGAGTTATGCTGTTTACATAATCACTAGATGAGACGTCACGCCAGACATTCTGTTGTGTTGTCTCGTAGAGAATTTTCTCAAAGGGCTTTCCACGAATATCAAACCGAGCCAAAACTGTCGAAGGCTTACCATTGAGGAGGTTTTGTTCTTTATCGACCAGATCACAGTGGATGAAGTAAGTGCTTGGTGCCCTTAAACGTTTGGCGAAAGTTATAAACATCAATACAGGTCTTATGCCAAGCAATGCTGCCAGATTGTTACTAAGCGTCACACTGCTGCCGTTATTATGAATGACCATGGCTCCGTATGGCGCCTTTGTTTCTATTTTTAGATTTAAATTGCTGTTATAGGTTTTTAGGTTTTCAAATTCTTTCGCTAAACTCTCAAGAGTGTGATGTCCTGGAAGTAAGGTTGCGCCACGTGAACTATTAGTGGGGGTTGTTGGTGAAATCTTTGATTCTTCTTTCAAAGTATGCCACGAGTTGAAAATTGAGCAAGAGACAAGCCGGATGTATCTCGGTTTCGGCAGTGGGTGGTCGAAATAGATCGTGTGAGGGTTCGAAGACGTGACGATTGTTAACACAACCATGATGGTGTATATAATAAATATTTATAATTATAAATATATACAATCATGTTTGGCAGACGGCCCGGTGGATTTAATCCTAATTCAAATCTTGGCATAAACATCGGCGGCCACAATTACGGGCCCCCACCCCCTTTTTATTCGCCTCCAAATGCCTATACCCATGTGGCGCCAAAGCCACACACAGATCCTGAAATTGCTTGGTTGAGTTCGCCGGAGGCAGCAAAGCTCTCTGTCGCGGCCAAGGCCAAGGCGATATCAGACTTCAAAAAGCGTTTCCCTCGCGCCGATATGTCTCACTTTGAAGTGCAAGTAGAGTTTGGTGACGACCATAAAACCGCCACGGGGGAAGTGCTTTACAAAGAGGGTCAAGGCTCATTTGCACTCGTTACAAGAATGCCCCACAAAGATTGGACTGGCGCCGAAAGAGACGCTCTTGGCCTTGTCTATGATGGTGGTTTCCCTTATCAGTTATCGTTGGGTCAACCAGAAAAGTCAATCCCGGCCATTGCTTTCTCCACCACAATAGACAAAGATATGATGATTGGCGCAATCTTGAACGACAAAGAGCAAAGGATTTACGTCACTCCAACTGAGTATTTCACAACGAAATACAGAAATATCTTCAGGGACACGCAGATTTCATTCACAACCGCCAAATATGGCCGAAAGTGGATGGGTGGCCCGCATATGAGCTTTTGGTCACAACAACTCTCTTTCGCCCTGTGGTGTGCAACAACCGGCTGTGGAATCTCACGTGAGATTCTCTTCGATAAGAACTCCAGTCTATCCCTAACCCCCCAGCTACGGTCGTTTTACCGGTTTCACGTTTATTTCACAACAAGGCGAATACTCTACCAGATGGGTGGGGAACAAAGCGTGAGTGCTTTGCCAGACGACCCCCCATTTAACCAGAAAGACAACAAGTACAACATCGACGCATACAAGAAGATTTGCATCGAGTTCGGTATCGACCCCAGTTCTGACTTCCGTTACACATACGGCAAGAACCACGGCCTTGAGAATGTCTACATTTGGGAATACGGTGGTGGCCCCACCTCTACCGATTACACTTATCCAGATCCCGATCTAGCTCTGTTCGATGATGAGCGCGTCACTGACAGAAAAGACCCCAACTTTAAAGCCAATGGAATATCTTTCGTTCGCAACGATCAAGGGGCGGACACTCAGTTCGAGCACTTTGTGCCAAATTACGCACAGGGGCTAACACAGCCAGGGCTCGCGCGTATGAACCAATCAATCGAGGCCTTTGTGTACTGCATTCTTGGTTCACAGGCCAAAACCCGCAGCAGCATTATTGGAAAAGGAGGCCGGGCGTTCGAAACGCAGAGAGTCTTCCTCATCCATCTAGAGGAGGCTATAATACTGAACGACATCGCAACAAGCGTACAGCGTTACCAGCTTGCCATCCAAGCAACGAAAGTGCGCTTAGACTTTGCGACAGCACCCGGAAGCTGGCTCATGCCTTCGCGCATGATTATCAACACAGAGAGCGTGATCGGGTATAACAACAATCTGCAGGAGGCAACACAAGGGATGAAGCTGGGCGTGAACAGTGGTGTTAATCTGGGCACAAAAAAAGCCTCCCTTCGCCACATGAACGGTGGCCCGACAAAGATCAATCCACCAAACAGTCACCCATCAAACCCGATACATAAACAGGCTACACAGGCACAGGGCATCGCGCCCAAACCAAAGACCACACCCACACCAACACCACAGCCCACACCCATACCCACACCAACCCCAACGCCACCCCCAACCCCCACACCACAGCCCGACCCGCATCACGTCTCCAAGGCAGTCGTTGCTGTGGGCTCTCTTGCTTTGGCAGGCCTTTTCGTTTGGTCGAGATAAGTTGTTCAAGACTTCGAACGCTTGGTGATCCTTTCAACAAGGAAGGCCACCACGGCAAGGATGAGCAGCCAGGCGTGTTCCCCCAGAAAGGAGATTACCGACCCAGCCGCTTTGAAGATAAAGCTCACAATTGAGCCAATGAGGCCAGGCAGTGCGCTGGCTGCCTTTTTGCCAAGCTCTTTAAGCCCATTTCCAATAGCCTTGGTAGCCTTTGCCAGGCCGTTCAAGGTGGCGAGTACCACAGCGCTGATGGTGATGCCAGCTGCCAGAACAATCGCTTGCAGGGTCCATCCGTATTTCTTAAAGATTTCTCTGACCCTCTCTCTCAAAGACAGGGCTTGTTCCCTTTCTTGAATCTGTGGTCTGAGCCTTGCCAGCTCTTCTTCTCGCTCAGCAACCCGGGCTTCAGCGGCTTCTCTTTCAGAGGGAGACGTGTTCTCATCCTCTATCACTCGCTTGTCTTCAGCGTTCTGCCGTTCAAGCTCGACTTCTCTTTCGTTTAACTCATCAAGGGGTTCAGTAGAGTTAAGCCCTGCTTCTATTTCGTTTCTTTCCTTCACCATAGCAGAAAGGCGTGTTCTGATTTTGTCCTCCTTTGCCTTTGCCTGTTTTTGGGCTCGTTGTTTTTGTTTTTGTGTTTTTTTCAGGTCCTCTAATTCTGTTTTCTGGTTTTTAAGATCTTTTTCAAGATTTTCGTTCAGCAGTTTCAGTCTATTTATCTCGGTTTTATTCTCAACTTTTGAACCGTGTTCCTCCTCAAGAGCGTCGAGACTAGCTTGATTTTTCGCAATTCTGTTCCTGAGGTTTTTCTCCTCATTTTGTGCTTGTTGTAGTTTCTCAACAGACCTTTCATTCTCCTTCAGTTGTTTTTCTGCCTCCTTAAGTCTTTGTCTTTCTTCCCTTATTGAGGCATTGGCTTCAGAGACCAGCTCTTCAGCCCTTGGGCCAAGAGCCGCTTTTTTACTGTCTGTGAATGATTTAAGAAGGCCAGACCCATCTTGTTTGAAAATGGGAGTCTCGCCACCCTTTGGCCCAAAGGAAACAATTCTGCCTTCATTTCCTGGTTTTTTACCGTAATTAATTGGGCCTAATCTGTCGTAGGCTACTTTTGGAAAGCGCCTTCTCATCCAGTCCCTAGCTCTATCAAGCATTTTTTGTTTGTCTTCTTCATGTGTGAAGTCACTAAGATTAGGGATGTCAGGAACTAACCCACTCTGCTCAGTAGACATAGTTGCCATTTCATGATGTTCGCCGCCATGGTATGGGGTGAATGAGGCGGCCGGTTGAAAGGGTGTTGTTTCGTTAACAACTTCTTGTTCATCATCGTCGTCACCATCATTGTCAAGGTCAAAGTCAAGCCCTGGATTCTCATTCTCACCAGTTGTATCTCCTCCGACTTCAACATCACCCATGATGATATATAAATATAAATTTTAAAAACACAAATATATACCATGGCTGTGCAACCGAATCTACTTCCATCTCACAGTGAAAAGACACTGGGCGCCATGAAAGCAGAGCGAACCGTCAAGCGCATCACATTCAATCCCTCTGAGGCCAATCCCGGTGAGACACTGTACGTCTCGGTGCCAAAGCTGGGCGAGCACGATGTCATTGTGTCCGGCTCACTTGCACTGGTGTTTAACATCAACCTAACCGGCGGCCATGCAAACAACTATCTCGTGCAAAATGTTTCTCGGGCCCTGGTGGATAGATTCGTTGTAAAGTTTGCCGCCACCACTGTCCAGGACACGGTTGGGTACGACATCTACAAGATCTTCGAAGATCTCTTCCGATCAACCGATGAGCGGGAAAATATGCTTATGGAGGGCATCCAGAGTGTGGATTTGTGTAAGATCCGCTCTGGTGCTGGCGATAAGAAGACCTCCAGCGTTGATGCGGAAACCAAGCTGGAGACAATATACAAGAATAAGTATCGCATCAAACTGGATCACCAAATCTTAACTGACCACGGTGTTATATATCCTCAAGCACTATATAACGATCTGGTCTTCGAACTAACCCTCGCCCCCGCATCCCAAGTTGTCCGAGGGTCAGACACAAGCAAGCTCGTGTACAAGTTGGAAAACATCCAGCTGGAGTATGAGACGATCAGAAGTAAGACTCTGGCCGACGAAGCAACAAGCGCTTACACTAGCGGTAAGGAGTTCGCCTATGACCTCGTAATGCGAGATCGGGTGCATCCCTTCACAAAAGGCTTTGACACTCGGCTGAATCTTCGGGTTAACCCACAGCGCCGGTCTCTCAAGGGCATCCTCTTGCTGTTCATCAATCCCTATGTAGCGGGTGCCAGGGATTCTGAGAACTATTTCAATCCCGACATCACCAAAGTGAAGGTCACAGTCAACGGGGTCCCAAACAGGATCTACAACGAGGGCATCAGTGGTACTGACATGTGGAATGAAATAACCCGGCATTTTACCACACACACGGACGGCAGGCCTAACATGAACTTGACCAAATATCTCACAGGCAACAAGTTTGGTCTCTGGATTGACCTGCGGGCCATGGGTGACACAGCCCTGCACGGCAACGGCCAACGGCTCGTCAACACACAGGATGGCGTGCAACTCGAGATCGAACGAGACGGCAAAGGCTCGGGAAACGCAAACTGCCACATATTCACCATCTCAGACTCACAGATGAACATCATTGGCAGGCAGCTGGAATCTGTACAGTACTAGGTATAAATTTACATATATACCATGGCCACAAATCAACAAACAACAAACAACAAGCTCAACTTCTACGCTAAGCCAGCTCCCCTGCCATCCACCGGATTCCTGACACATTATAGAATACAAAGACTTCTGGCAAAGACACCCTCCCCGCCAGTTTGCAAACCAACTAATATAGGTGTTGGTTATGGACCCAAGAAAGCTGCCATTCAACGCACTAATCGTGGGCCCCACTAACTCTGGCAAGACACAGTATCTTCTCTCCCAACTGCGAGGCCCCTTTAGGGGGTGTTTTGATTACATCGTTTTATTCTGCCCCACATTTGTTAAGAACAAGACATACGATGGCTTCGTGGACCGCGATCCACACATCTTCGTCATCGTCTGCCAACAGCATGAAATCGAAGACTGGTTGAAGCTGGCGAGCTTCTTTTTCACATGCACCAACACTTTATTCATACTCGATGACTGCGCCGCCTCCAAAGATGTCAAAGGCCGCACGAGCCAGCTGGTCAATCTGGGGTTCAGCGCAAGGCATGACGGCATATCCGTGTGGGTCTTGACCCAGCAGATCACCAGCATTGCCAAGCCATATCGTGACAACATTGCAGCGATCGTGCTCTTTTACACGCCCTCCAGCAAGACAACCAAAGCCATATTCGAAGATTATGCCGGCGAGCTCTCCCACGAGGAGTACAAAGAGTTTATCGCAAGGCTCAAATCCCGCAAGTTCTCCCACCTGGTTTTCTCTCTGAGACACCCGTATGGAATTGAGTACAAGGTTTAAACACGGGCACACATATATACCATGAATGCGCCAACCAGTCTACACAAACCGTGTGTGCTTTCACAGCTTTTGGATGAATTGCACAAACACAAACTTGATGTGCAAAACAAAATTATCAAAGCCGCTGGTGAGGAAGATCTGCGCCTCATGCTTCTCAACAGATATCCATTGCGGCTGAATTCTATGCCAGACACCATAGCGGGGCTTATACGAGAGCATGAAACCATTTTGCCCGACATCAAGAGAATTATTGAAAAATAAAAACACATATGTATACCCCCTGATGGCACAAGCAGCTGAAGACCAGGCCGTTTTCGAAGTAATGCAGATGCTGGAGGCTACCCCTGAAACCACACCTCCCACAGAGATAGTTGGTGACAATGACATTCCTGCCAAACGTGAGAAGCTGGCAATCCTTGTTTCAACTGGCAAGGCCAAAGAAGCCATCGGCGTGCAGCTCACACACGATCATGTCAAGCGGTTGTCAGACAAGGACGTTGACAAGTACTGCAAAAGGTACGAGGCATACATCGGCAACAAGACAACCGAATCCCTAGTTGATTCAGCCATCATGCTCATATCCAAAGGCGTTGGCCTTGTGATCCCGGTTGATGATCCCAAGGAGTTACAGAAAGAACTCAAGAACGACTACATCATCAACCAGGAGCTGTCAAATCTTGCTGGGGCTATTGCCGTGCGATGCGGGCGATTGCTGGCGCTTGCCAATGCTGCTCTCATCACAACAAAACACATCAAGTTTGAACGAGAGCCTGATTTGATAGAATTGGAACCCCAACCAACACATCCAACCGGGGACAGTGAAGGCTATCCGCTTGAGGGCCTTGATGAAGTTGGGCTGGGTCCTGGGGTGACCTCTCAGGAACCTTGAAGAAACCTGGCAGCAACCTTGCAGCAACCGGGCAGCACACGTGTCACATCTTGTAAAAAATAAAGTTCACATATATACAGGATGACCACACCACTCGAGACGATCCCTGAAGAAACTCCAACTCCAACTCCTGACCGTGTTACCTCTGAGGCTCCGAAAATAAAGCCTGCAACAGAAAAGAACCCCGGCCGTGTTGCTTCTGGCAAAAGGCTAGCAGAACGCAACCGCCTGGCCCGGGAAGCAAAGAAAAAGGCCGAAGCACAAAAGCCTGCACCCTCAACAAGTGAAAACAATTCTGCAACAAGTGACACAACAAGTGACAGCAACAGCAACTCAATCGTTTATATTCTGGGGGTTGGTGGGTTGATTGTCTCTGCTGCTGGTGTTTATTACCAGCGCGAAGCTATAATGCAAAAGCTTGGGCGCAAATCAAACACACCATCAACACCAGCAAACACACCACCAGCAACACCCGCTGCAACACCACCAGAAACACCCCCATCTCGAATTCCTGTAAGGCAAGGAATTAAAAAAATGGAATAAAAAAAACATATATATATACTGGCCATGGATCTTTTACATGTTGCGATGAATGGGGCTGCAGTCGGAGGTGTGTTTATTTTTTGGACTGGATTTAATGTGGCCACCATTAAAACTATGTACAGATTGGCAATGAACAGGCACAACGAGCCCGAGTATGTGTACGTGTATGAGCCCGAGGCCGAGGCCGAACCCGAACCCGAGGCCGAACCCGAGGCCGAACCCGAGGTCAAGGAGCCCCGAGTCGAGGAGCCCCGAGTCGAGGAGCCCCGAGTCGAGGAGCCCCGAGTCGAGGAGCCCCGAGTCGAGGAGCCCCGAGTCCGAGTCGAGGACCCCCGAACCCGAGGTCGAGGCAGAGGTCGAGGCAGAGGAGCCCCGAGATCGAATTCGAAAAATAAAAATCATATGTATACTGATCACAAACCATGTCTGACAATAAACTTGTGAAGTCTATCCTCGACGCCGCAACAATCACTGGCCTTGTCGCTGGTATTGGTTGGATTGGGAAAAAGACCATCAAAGAGAACTTAACTGCTGACCCCAGTGCAAGCTTAATGAACTACGTCAAGTTCACAGCCGTCATGGCTGGCAGCATCGCGCTGAAGAAATATCTCGAGGACCAGAAAATCCTCCCAGACAACATGTAAAACCATATGTATACACAATGGCCTCGATTCCAATAATGGCCCTTGGCGCTGTTCTCAATGCGGCCGCTTTCACGGGTGGCAATTATCTCGCAAAATATCTGTCTGGTGATAATGGAAAGGCAGCAATGGATGAGAAAATCCGACATGACCACGCCCTTGAACAATACCAAGCGGCTTACGCCAAATACCAGAAAGACCGCACCAAGCTTCTCGACTGGATTGCAGCCAACGATCGGATTAAATACCAAGCTAGCAAAAACTTCCAAACCACCGACCAAGCCCTGGTCTTGTATAACCAGATGCACCAACACGAAACAGATAAACAAATCAAAGACTACAAAGAGCCTCAGTTCTCGGACTTCTACAAGCCCAGTCCACAACAGCAGAATGGTGAACTTGTGTTCATTGGTGGCACCCTGCTTGCGGGTGGGTATGCTGCTTATCGCTTTCTTTAAACAAACAACACAATACATAAGTATATACCCGCACAATCCCTATGGAGGCGAAACTCTCTAAGATCTATTACAGCCCGAAAGGGTATTGGAAAGGGCTTGCCGCTGTAAAAAAGCTAGCTGCAGCGGCCAAGGTCTCTGATGATGTCGCAAAGAAATGGCTGGTCAAACAAGCCCTTTGGCAAGTTTACCTCCCGGCGCCACGCCATATCCCTCGTCCCAAGTTTGATGTCTCATCACCCAATGCAGTGCATCAAGCAGATCTTCTCTTCCTGCCCCACGACAAACTTCCCCACGGGAGAAAGATTTACAAATACGCATTAACCCTTGTTGATGTGGCTAGCTGTTACAAAGCAGCAGAGCCTCTGACTTCGAAAGAGTCTGAAGAAGTCTCAAGGGCATTTCAGAAGATTTACAGACGTGGGCCTTTGAAATGGCCTCAACTCTTGCAAGTTGACCCTGGGAAAGAGTTTATGGGGGCTGTGACTAAGACAATGGAAAACACCAAAACGACCATTCGTCGCGGGCGGGTTGATATCCACAGAGACCAAGCAATTGTGGAGAGATTCAACCGAACCCTGGCTGAAAGGCTGTTTGGTTATCAGTATGCCGTTGAAATGAATATGCCCTCTGGCCGTTCGACTGCATGGGTCAAAAGACTGCCAGATGTTGTCTCGGCCTTGAACAATGAAGTATCAAGACTCACTGGCAAGAAGCCAAAGGATGCAATCAAAGAGAAAGCCGTTTCTTCCAAGCCTGCGACTCCATATGCTAGGCCTGTTGGGGTCTATGAGAAGAAGCTCCCACCCCGGGTGAGTGTGAGATATTTGTATCAGCCTGGCGAGCTGGAAGGGGGCGGGAAGCGTGCGACTGATCCCATCTGGTCTTTGAAGGTCCACAACATTGAGAAGGTTGTCACCAAGCCAGATGCGCCTGTCGTGTATTATCTCTACGACGGCCCTAAGAGAGGGTTTGTTCGTGAGGAGTTGATGGTGGTGCCCCCGGGCACTCAGTTGCCCCCAGCTGGGTTGTGAAACTCGATTGGTTCTGTGTGGATGCCGTCTGGCAGAACCCAACGCTTGTCGTAATAAGCGGAAAGGCCCAGCTTGTGCTGCTGGTATGTGAACATGGCCCCGTTGTGCATTCGAAAGCCCCTGTTGGTGGCCATGTCCCTGCCCCCTTGCAGGGCTCTTTCGTACCTTTCCCAGCGAAGCTCGTTCTGCTTCTTGTTGACGCCCTTGGAGGACATTTGGCCTCGCCGCTAGCCTCCTTTTCGACGTAATAACACTTGCTGCACAGGGCGATGGCCCGTGTGCCTTCCTTCTCAAGCTTGAACAAGCCAGGCTCTCTGCCGCTCCATTTGTCCCACGCCAACCAATTCTTCTTCTCCGCCTCGAACTGGGCGCGAAGTTCCGGGCGAACGGCCTCTTCCAGAGTGTCGTGCGCAAGAGCGAAGTACATGCTGTCCGTGTCCATCTGGATGAGCTCGAATTCGCGCCTGTCGAGGAAGTAATCTAGGAAGTCGCAATAGAACTCCAGCATGCGAAGCTTGGCAAGTTGGTACACAACAATGCCCCCTTGAAAGGGGCGGTCGATTGTGACCTTTTGCTTGCGCAGCTCGATCTTGTAAGCATCTCCAATCTCTTCGAGGTCGTCGAACAAGGGTGAGCGGAGATGCTTGTCGACCTCATCCTCGTCAGTTGTGTACAACGTTCTTGTCTGGCGCTCCACAGCTTCGATGAACTTGCCGTAAGCGCTGTTGCCAAGGAGCTTGAACACTTCAGCAAGCAGGGCCTTATCCTTGTCAGCGTCGCCTTTCCTTCGATTGTCGGCGACCTCACGAACGAACCAGTCGAAGAGCTTTTTGGGTATGTAATCGATCGTGCGGTAGACTGCCGTGATCTTGAGCCCGATGTTGAGATACCACTTCAAGAGGGGTGCGTAGATCAGCATCTTTTTCGCTGACAACACACCCAGAAGCTTTTTCTGGTCGGGAAAGCGGGTTCGGCCACTTTCTTGGAGGTAATCGTGCATATGCTGTGGAACAAATTCGTTAGGCACTGCTTGATTGATGAAGAGCGGTGGAAACTCTTCGAACTACTCCCACAACTCTCGGGGGACTTCGATGTCCACTTCAGCAAACCCGAACCATCTGCCTGTATGCAGCTTCATTTCAAGAACTCTCGCTGCCTGCTCCGGGGCGTTGTAATTCACAACCGTCTCTTTACCACAGGGCATCTCCTGCAGCATCGTGCTTGGGTAAAGGGAGTTAGCATCGAACCCCACAATCCGTTTCGTGAGGGGGGTTAAGGCGTATTTGTGAGAACGGATGCGGGTTTCGCCGCGCACGTGTTTGCGGGTGAAGACCAGGCTTGGCCCGCCAACCACAGCCCCCTTCAGCATGGCGTAAGCTTCTGGGCCGGGGGCGTATAGTTCTGGAGCATTGCGCCCCCCTCTCAATGAGCCTCGCAAGACGTATTGCATTGATACTCCTGGCAAGGAGACCGCGTCTTTGAAGATGTCCACCCCGAGGCCCGTGTAAAAGCCCTTCATCGTTTGGAGAGCTTCGAGGAAGGGAGACACGTCTAGATTGTTGTAATACTCCAGCCAGTCTCCGAATGTCTTCATGCCTTTCTCGTGGAAGATGCGATTGCATTCTTCGTGCTCCTTGGGAGAAAGAACGAAGGCTTTTTTGAGTTGTGAGTACCAGCACTCGTATGGAGGAAGCCCCAGGTAATCCAGCTTGTCAGCGCTGTCAAACCACTCGTATGGAAGCCAGGACTTGGTCTGTGTCGCTCCATACGTCTTGACCCACTTGTCGTACGTGATGCCTGGGGCAAAATAATTCATGATGTCCAAGAACTTGTAGCTGGGAGTGTTGATGAACATGATGCGCCCCTCTTTCTCCGCGGCAAAGACCTCGTTCTCTTGAGCGAAATGAGACACAAAGTACTTGCGGATAAGCTTGAGATCGTAATGGCCTGAGTTGAAGCCGACCACAGGCACTTGGTTGCACCATTTGTCGATGAGCTTGAGTTGCTTCTCAGGAAGATTCTCAAGGTCTGGGGGCATATATTTGCCAGCCACGTCCTCTCGGATGGCTGCGCTTCGCCGCTCCAGGAAGGCATAAAACAGTCTGATAAGCTCGTCAGGCTCTTTGGAGCAAATGTACTCAGGCTCAGGATTCAACGTGTCGGCAATGGAGACTGAGATGGGCACATGCTCGCTTTCATAAGAGAGATCGTGTGTCGGACGAGCTGCCTTGGTCTTGTCCTGGTATGCTTCGAAGTCGTAGACGATCGCGTGGGGATATGTTTTGTTTCTTTTCTGTGGGCAACGATCATTCCACCAGGGGGAAGGCTTTTCGTGTTCCCACCTTTCCACAACGATGTACCCAGCGTCTCGAAGCAACTGAGTTCGTTGCAGAGTCTTTTGGTAAGCAACCATCCTTGTGATTGTGTTGCCCCTTCGATCAACACATATACCTTCCTCCCTCGTTCCCTCGGGGTAACATTTCTCGCAACCGTGCCAGTGACAACCGTGGAACTGGAAAACTGTCTTGCTTTCTGGATGATAGCCGTCGACTGGGGCCCCACAAATATAGCTCTCACCGCCATGGCCGCATCTGTGATGGTGGATGTGAATACCACGTTGCTTCGCCTCCCACTCCAACCAGCACACTGCCTTGACCCCGAAACCGCCTTCTGGGTAAAAGGCTTTCTCAAAAGCTGACTCCGGAGGGAGGATACGTTTCCCAGGGCAGTTGATTTTGGTTTGACCTCGATTACACGTCTTGGAGTGGCGAGTTAAATCAGCAGCCCGTGTGAATCTCCCGCCGCACTCGCCACAAGTGTAATTGTTTGTGACTTTATTGATGTTGGTGATCAAGAAGGAGTGGGCCCGATGAATACCGATAATCATGGTTGAAGCGCCCACCTTGTTGTAATTAGCAGGGCTGTGAGATAAAATGAAGTCACCATTGGGGAGAACAAGATATGCGGCAATTCCTTGCTTGAAATGCTTTTCGATTTTAGACAAGTGCCTCAAATTTAACTGACCTCGAAGCCCCGGATAAACTGCGAAGAAGCTTTCCGCGAGTTCTCTGGATCTGCGAGTGTTGTCCCTTTTATGAGCTCCTCGATGGACAGCCAAGCAACGAAAGAGACAAAGATTGTCGTTGAAAGTGTCAAGAGAAATGACTTCTCTTTTGTTGCGAATCCAATCAGGAAGCCGCCCTAGGCCTATTTGCAAGGGTTGCCGGTCAAGAATGACTTTAACCTCGAGCAGGACGGTGCGTTCATAAACCCATTTGGTGTCAGGCCTTTTGAGTCTTGCGTTTTGAAGACGAAGCTCTTCCTGAGATTGCAACCACTGTCGTGTCTCGGAGAGAGTGGCTAGCCAAGGCCCGGTTTGATTGTTTTGATAAAAACTTCTCAACTCCTCGGTTTCAGTGTTTCGCAGCTCGACTGTGAAGATTAACTTGATTGCGTGCCGTGTGTGAACATTTTGCTTGATTTTGTTCAAAATTCTGGCAACAAGAGAGTTTTCGAGCCCGTTTACAAAGTGTAACTCGATTATTCGTCTGCCCTGTTCAACCCGTCGGTCAACCCGATCATAGATTTGAACAAATTGTTCGAAATCTAGATCCGGTGGGTTGTTTTGAGGCTCGCCCTCATCGGCAGACACGATCCGCTCGATATTTCGTGCCTGTTCGTCCAGCCAGGCAATCAGCTCACGTTGATTGGCATCACGCCGCCTTCGTTGCCGGGGTTGTGCCATATATAAATGGGTTTTGGATTTCTTCAATTGGTGATGCCTCGCTTGCCGTTGCGGTCGGGCTCGGGAAAAAACGCATTTGACTCCCCGCTTAAAAAGGTGGTCGAAAAATTGGCAGCCAAAACAAAATCGTTCGCTCCACTGAGTCCCTGCTCACAGAAGCTGAGGGAGGGACATCTCTAGTAGTTGGTGGTGCGCTCTCTCAAATGCGGTTTTTTCGAACCATAAAAATAGCGGTCCGAGCGGAGTGAGGACCGCTTATTTTATGGTTCGAAAAAACCGCATTTGAGAAGCGCACCACCAACTACTATTTGACTTCCTAGCAGCCATATTAGTTTACCCTAACAATTTACAAGATAATATTAATTAACTTCTTTTGTTAGCTACACCAACCTGGCTGCCATGGCCTTTGTCTTTTAAGCCCACAAGACTGAGTGCATAGATGTTTGTTCAACAGATACATATTCTTTACAGAAATATAAGGATTGACCACATAGTTTTATTAAATAACAGCTTGCACAGGCTGAAGATGTGTCTACACTTGATCAAGCAGAATGTGCAAGTTTCTTGTCTGAGTGTGGCCTGGCAGTAGTTTTAACTGTAAGTCTTAAAAACTAATATTATCTTCAGTGATTTCTTTTATTAATAAACCACTTTGTGACAGACCTGTAAAAATATCATTCAAATCATATTTTCTGTTTGTAGAATGACAACAAAATGAGGGTTATCCAAGGGATGATAATTCATGATGTCATAAGCCGACCCAAGATCGTTTTGGATCAGCTGGGAGAGGGGTTGGCTGTACTTGGTTTTCGTGCCAAAATGAGAGATTACTCTGAGATGTTTGAGGAGCTTTTTGTGCCTAGCAATGAGAGTAGGTTAAGTGCAACTCAGCTGGTTGATGTACTACAGTTTCCAACCGAGATGAGTGAAGATGACAGAACTGTAGAGAATTACCTTAAACAGTTCCTGCATAAGGCAGAAATTGGAATGTTGGAAAATTTTGTCTATTTTGTCACCGGGTCCACTTCTCTGCCCACATTTGGGCTAGGTAAAATCAAAGTTAAATTTGACAACACTCCTTCCATTTTTGCTTCAACGTGTTTGCTTTCCGGCGTTAACTCTTCCAAATCACTTTGAAAGTGAAGAAAGTTTCAGTTTATTGCTGGAATCAATTATTGCTTCTGCAAGGAAATCCTTTAACTGTGTGTGATAATTATTAACAGCTAATAGTGCTCTTAATAACCAAGGATTTCTCAAGTCGTAATGTTGACAATTTCTGTTCCATGATGTTGTTGTTTAAGGGTGTATTTCCTCACTCGTTTAGAGACATATACTGATACTTGGCAATATTATTGTCGTTGTTACATTTTATGCTTTTGAAGAGGTATTTCGAGCATATTTCGTTATTGGTAGAATATCATTGTTATTGTTCATGCCTATGGCATATGTCAAAACCTATTCTTTGAAAGTTATTTTTACTTGATGTGTGACATGGACTATCCAATGGGAACTCAGAAACTAACTCATCTTTGAGGGCTTTTTGTTTGAAAGCTAACTATCCTGCAATTCTGAATCAATAGTCCATCTCCACACTTTTGCACTGACAAGTTATGATATTGTTACTGTTCATGTTCATAAAAGGGGAGTACCTTTATCCCCATGTTATTTCTCATTGTAGTGTTTTGCATGAAACAAACATTTTTTTGCAATCGGCCAAAATGGCTTGGAATGCTTAAAATGCAATGTACATGTAAAGTACATTTATTAAACATTGTTTTTTCCTTTCCCATACTATGTCTCCAATTGTGTTTGAAACAAGTATCGGTCATTATATAAACTAAGATTGTTTACCTCGTAATTTATATACATGTACATCATGTATATGTAAGAGAAACTCTTGGGAATGAATGAGTGCTTAAGAAAACTCATAACTTTGGATAATTTCTGAAGCAGCAGTTGGATATCTGGGAAAGTTTGGATTATTCCTTTTGTTGTTGTTTTTTTTACTTTTTTAGCTGGTTTGCCTGAAAGTACAATTCAAAAAACATGGACCTAAATGTCCTGCTTTCATTTAAAAATGATTGTCTCAAAGTGTATTTGTTGACAGTTTTCTTGTGATAACATTACAACCTGTTTTGCTGCTTGATGCGAAAATCAACAATATCAACCACTGTTCAACAATGCAAAACTAAAGAAATCAGAGCAAAACAAATGACCATCAATTTCACTATTACGTGACCTTTAAAATCATAACTCAACTGAGTGGTTTGAAAGATTTCTGTCAATCACAAATGTCATACCTTATATGGAAGTGTTTGATTTTAACATGAGAAAAATTCAAAAATGATCAGCTACTAAGAAGGTAAAATAGTTCCAAACTATTCTTTTAATTTACGCTGGCGAGTGTTAATTTGCTAGTGAAAGCATTCAGATTCAAGAATGTTAATACATTCATGTGGGGCAGACAAACATAGCAACATAAATCGTTTGCAAACTGCTCAGAGGAGTTTTGATTTAAAAGGGTGTGTAACATTGAAATGGGTGTGCACCTAAATTAATAAATCTTACAGGAAAACATTAAATGTCAATGTTGTGACATATGCAAGTTGTTTCCTTAACTGAACTCACATGCTACACATTGGACACCACATTGGACACCTTGTTGTAAAATGAGTGGCAGACACTGCACTAAACGAGTTGTTACCAGCATGATAGGGTTACATAGAAATGCATTTCTACCTTGAAAGTTAATTTCTGCAAACCTAAAAGAATGGTAAGCTCTTGACACTCAGCCCCCTAAAACGGCCAGTTGCTTGATCCCCAGGTCCTCCCCCTTCCCCACTCTCCAAACCCAAACTCAAATCATTTCATGAACAACCCCCACAAGCTCAACATATTTGGGGATTCTTTCACTCCTTGTTAGGTTTGTCGGTACAAGGGAATGAAGGTATTCCAGCTGATCTTCACTTAAAGGTATGTTACTGTTGGGAACAACTACCCCTTGATACTCTTCTGGGACAGAAATGGCATCCTCTTCATCTACCCCATACCAAAATAATTCTTCCTCTGTTAAAATAACATCCAGGGGCGAGTTCCTGACATTTGCAGTTCTTAGAATACCCTCAGTCCAAAGCTGAAGAGGAGATGAACCACCTTCTGTGCTGAGGCCATGGTAATTCCATTGCCTGGTAAATTCATCCAGAGATTTCTTAATTTCCTGTGAAAATACAAGGTGAAGTGACAGTAAATGGACTTCATTAATAGGATCTAATAGGCCAGATCTTTCCATCATGTTGAACTCATCTATATAGTTTTTAAGAACACCACTGGTCACATCCCTGTGAAGCCGTTCTACTGTTTGGTTGTGAACTGAACTTCCAGTTATCATGCTCCCTCTGTTGACTCCCCTACACTCCAACATCATTCGGGCAACACCCACGTTTTCGAGACCATAGTCACTTCTAACCCTTGAAGGTATTCCATAACATTGGCAGGCATTCTGAAACAGTTCTAGAACTGTATCTGATTTAATTTGTTGTTGTTTGCACAGTACACATACGGTATCAACCTAGAATATCCATCAATAACAGTATGTACCACAAACCGCCAGCGTATCATCTTATGATTTCCTTCAATGTGCCAGAGTGCATTTGGACATCGTACATTATACTTTCGACGACAAATGGTTCCTCTCCACCGAAGGGCTGTTCCAACTGGATCCAGCTCGCGCATTAGTTCTCTGACTTTCCACCGCTGCACGCTTATTCCCCTGCTATGCAATGCACCTATCATCCGGGTTTGACCAATCCCAGGGGTAACACTCATTATTTCTTGCATGGTTTCTCTTAGTTCTCCATTTCCAATTGAAGACCAGTTAACCTCTTCCTCATCCTCAATTTGAAACTCTTGCCGTCTTCTGGTTAGGGTTTTTGTGGAAATTCCGAGAAGTTCCGCTGTTCTGACCCAAGGAAAGTGCAACTCTCGAAGAAATTGTATTTGCCTTTTGGAAACTTCAAATTTTGGTTGACCTCTCATACCTGTGTAGTTCCTTTCGCATTGGTGGGTTGGTACATTCAATGTGTTTACACTTAAATCATCTGCCATATTCTCAAAATATACTCGGAGTCTTGTCAAGTATAAGGAAAGCTCATCCATATTGCTATGAAAGTTTTCCATTTCCAAATCACGATCCGAACTGGTGAGTTCGGCAGCTCTCTCTTTCAAAATAAAAACAGTTTCTCCAGCCTCTGACAGTCTTTCATGTAACATTTCTATTCCGTCTATGTTTTCAATTGATGGAAATGCAGAAATGTATTGTTCCGCTTCTGCAAGAAGTGCTTTTGTCCGTTGAAAAAACGATGTAAGTCGATTCTCCGATCCCGCTATACCACCCAGGGCGCCATTTTGCTTTACCGCCATTGGCCGCGAGAGGCCTGGTTACGAAATCAGAATTTAAAGCGCGCGGTGCATCATACTATACGAAATGAAAAGTTTAGCATGCTTATTTTATTCAGCGAACACTGCAAAGTTAGGGGAGGGAAATAGTCTGTACTAATATTTATTGAGGGCTATTTAGTTGAAGTTTGGCATGATTATATGACAATGACCATGTGAAATATTAGTAGTTACACCATATTTATTTGGAGTTTAGCATGTTTATATGACAATGAGGATATCAAACTGTAGTTTAGCACATATAAGAAAGGTTTGCAATAATGTCCAGTATGGCGCCCCATACTAGATTGTCTAAATTACACTTACAGTATAAATGCTGCCGCTTTTCCAAGGCAAGTTGTACAACGCACTGGTCGAATTTTGGCCGCCGTCGTTAAATATTTCCAAGATATTATTCAGTTATAGGTAAAAAATACATTATCTATATTTTTGTTCCTGAAATCTTCCACAATAACCACGTAGACGTAGGTTTTCACTGAATTTTAGTGCAATTCAGCCAGCTTGTAAACAACTCGCGCTTTGTTTAACAGTACGCATGCGTGCGTGGAAGCCTCGAAATTTTATGACGTCAGAATACACGCAAAGGCCAAAATGAACCGTGAGTTTTCTCGAGTTTCCTTCGGTGAAATTTTCTACAAAATTGCACACTTGAAGGGAAAGGAGCCGCCTTTAACAAGTTTGTTTTTTGAAGACATCTATCGGATAAATTCAATTTTAATCTACAATACATGAAATTCGGAAATATCTTCTCACCTGCCTGGGCAACCCCATGTTTTTTTCTCTCTAAAATGTTCCTTGTGATAATTCTCATTCGAGTGCCAAGTTTAAAGAAATTTTACCGAAGATAACTCGAGAAATTACTGCAGATAGGGACAATATTGCTTATATTCAGTCATTTTAAAGAAGTTCTGTTGCCATGGCAAAAGCCTTGGCAAAGGCAATAAGAACGAAAACATAATTGTCGTTATGTTGAATACCTTACTGCTAAAGCCCGTGATCGTAAAGTGAAAGGGGAAATTTCTAGGGTCATAAAGGTAACTCATTGTCAGAAGATTAACGCATTTTGTAAAAACCCTAGGGAGCCACCTTAAAACGTGATATAAAATAATCGATCAATATACAAGGTCATTAAAAAGATGAATTAACTACGCGAAAATACTCTTATTCTTCGGCCATTTCAACTTTAACAGGAAAACGATACACACTGCGGTTATAAACATGACAAAACAACGCATGTTGTAAAAAACTTTGATTAATGCCTTGACGTTTCGTATGCTTCAACATACATCTTCAGAAGTGACGGTTGGATATAATACAATAAATTTAAATGTTACGGAGAAAGACTGGAACCTTATTTAAAAGAAATGACAATAGTGAAAAAAAAAGATAATATACAGACCTATCTTAAAGTCTGCTAGAAAATATAAACATATATACAAGGCTAGTGAGAAACTTTTTCTTTACTAGCCTTGTATATATGTTTATATTTTCTAGCACTAGAAAAAACTTTTTCTTTACTAGCCTTGTATATATGTTTATATTTTCTAGCACTAGAAAATATAAACATATATACAAGGCTAGTAAAGAAAAAGTTTCTCACTAGCCTTGTATATATGTTTATATTTTCTAGCAGACTTTAAGATAGGTCTGTATATTATCTTTTTTTTTCACTATTGTCATTTCTTTTAAATAAGGTTCCAGTCTTTCTCCGTAACATTTAAATTTATTGTATTATATCCAACCGTCACTTCTGAAGATGTATGTTGAAGCATACGAAACGTCAAGTCATTAATCAAAGTTTTTTACAACATGCGTTGTTTTGTCATGTTTATAACCGCAGTGTGTATCGTTTTACGCTAAAATAAGTTTACAATTTACATACTTCAAGAAAAAAATTAAGTAATGCAAATGTTACAATTAACACACCCGTCCTCAATCAAAGTAGCTAGGTCTTTCTTTCTTATATATTTTCGAAACTGTCTAATGTCCTATGCTGCCGATCACTTGTTTTTAGTTTTGACCAGAGATATGGACCAAGGTATCTTATGGAGTGTTTGCCGCATCTCACCGAGGTGTATCGGGGAATGTCAAAGTCAGCATTTCTTAAAGAGTACCTTTTATTTTGAGTCTTAAAAATTTCCGCTATGTAGTTGGGAGCGAGGCCATTGCTTTTCTCCAGTCCTCTACCAAACGGATTAGGTTAATCTCACAGCTGTGTGTCTTCCTATAGGCTGACATTTTATCGTATAAATGACTATCAATGCTCTCTTTGATCTGTTTACTGAGCAATGATTCGAACACTTTTGCTATTACGCTCAAGATTGTCACAGGTCTGTAATTAGCACAATCAGTCCTGTCTTCTTTTTTGAAGACTAGGCTCCAGACTCCTCGCTTCCAGCTACTTGGCCACTGCCCACTCTGAATACAGGTGTTAAAGAGTCTTGTTAACGGAGGTGCCATGCTGACAGACGTTAGTTTCAATATTTTTGGAGAAATTGCATCCCAACCCGGCGCTTTATTCACATTTAACTTCTTCAATTCGTTTTCAACAGTACGAGATTCTATAGCCTCTTCCAGGCGTTCAGTTAGTGGGGCGCGAAAGAAAAATCGGGCGCAGGAGAAAAAAACCGAGGGGAGGCTGGGGAGAGGGGGCGAAAGAACGCCTGTGAAATTATTTTTAAAAAGCTCATGCCGCCCACTTTTGACCGCCGACAGCGGCAAAGAAACATGAACTCATTTTTTGCTAGTTGTGGTTTTCTGCTGTCAATCAAAATCGTTGTAGATTTCCCGGGAAATATGATCCCATCGCATCCATTCCTTCGACAGCAGACTTTCAGGGCTTCCATAAACAATCTCACACGCTCCATTTTTCGCTGCTTCTTCTTCGCCTTCTTCTTCGTCGACTCCGATAGCCACCGCTCTAATTCCAATGCTTCGAAGCTGTTCTACTTGGTCTTTCATGATCGCGACGAGCGGAGTAACCATTATTATCGTAGAAACAGCGTTTCGTTGCGATGCGTTGATTAATAACCTTGGAAAAAGTTGAAAGATCAAGCTCTTTCCAAATCCTGTTGGAAGGATGGCGAAGACATCTTTTCCCAGAAACAGGTTTTGAAGACAATCTTTTTGCTCTTTAAATGTACGTAAACTATCTACATGTGGGAAATCTTTAAGCGCTTGCTGTAACACAGATTCAAACCGTGCGTGACTCGATGGAGGATGACCTTCGCACGCCATATCGCATTTCGTGTCTGCGTCAACAACGCTGCAGTGTTGACAACATGTGTCAGATTTGGCCAATCAGAGGGTATACCAGACTCTGGTATACCGACATGGGCACCGCGGCAGAACGTTTGCGCATGCGTAAACTTCAAGCACTTCCGATCCGTTAAACTACCAGTCAACATCGATGCGAACAGCATAAAACAACACTTCTGCATGAACCAACAGACCTAGATTTTCTAGATGCAATGATGAAAGGACCAAAACCGAAGAAAATTATGGTACGTACACGATCGGTTCTTGCATGAATACATTTCGAGATGGAGTGAAGACTTGTTTTTTGTGAAAAAATGCGATGCAGTTGTTCCAATTTGTTTGGTTTGTCTCATGTGTCCGGATTGCCTAGGAGCTAAACTTGATGGAATGGCTTACCAGTTCAAATTGAGAAAGGAAAATTAACCGTCGCGTGTTCACGTTCTCCACAAAACTTATAATTTGATCATTTGACGTTGTTGTTTTGCAGAGAACGGCAACGAAATGTACCAAAATGTAAAACGCACTTGCAGAGGCATTGTTTTCGCTCATGAAACCTATTGTTTTGTGCCGTTCTCGCTGCCGTCACCGTTGTGGTTGCTTAAGTTCTCCAGTATTTTGTTGCGTCTGCCGAGAGGACATATCATGATCAAGGCCACCTTCAGGTTAGAATAAACTTTGTTCAGTTAGTAAGGAGCCAACGAGATGAATTATTTCAAAATGCTGGATTGCGCACAAGGTCAACAGCATAAAATATTTCCCATTCTTTTGTTAAGCCTGGTTCTCACTAGCGACATGACGAAATATTCGCGAGGTCATGCAAAATATAATGCAAATCACAACAAATATCCATGTTTTAGGCAATGTGAACAACACAACATAATAAGAACTAAGAGAAAATGATCTAGGTAAGAACATAATAACTTTTATTATATAAACACCAATGAAATACCAGGTGAGCTTTCGCGCGTAAACATCATATCTTCACACGTGAAAATAACATGTTATCTTCACACGTGAAAATATCACCGTTGACACATTGTTCTACTTTAAGACTACAAAAAAATATTAAAGTGAAATGGTTTGATTTCATTGGTGTTTATATGATAAACAGAACATTACATGGCCGCTTGAAGATACGAAATTTCTCTTCTCGTGTTGAAAAATATTTCACTCGTTCGCTGCGCTCACTCGTGAAATATTTTTCAACACTCGAAGAGAAATTTCGTATCTTCGCGCGGCCATGTAATATCCTCTATATATGTCCATGTTATTATATTTTGTATGTCGCTAGTGTGAACCAGGCTTCTGTTTGTGGACTTCTGTAACAATGCAAGGACCACTTGAACACTGAACAGTAGCAAAATGTAGTTGGATCTTTGTGCAGAACAGGAAGATTAGTTTTGTCTAACCGAAATTTTGGGCAAATATTATTAAAAGAAATCGAACGAATTCAGCTGTCTGATCAGCCTTGCATGTTAAAGATTTTTTCTTTGTAGAACTACTAACGACCTAACATCGGTAACATCTAACATCGGTATCATGGTAAAAATAGACGCCATGTTGGCGAAACTAGCCTGGCTATGCGATGCTGATGAGACCTAACAAGGACGAAACAGCTGTCCATGGCTGCCACTGCCCGGGTGATATGGTTGTGCGCATACGTAAGGTACTAACCAAACCGTGTAGATTTGTTGTGTGACCACTGCTTTCAAATGATCTGTAATATGACAGCATTGTATGATGAAAAAAACTTACAGGATATAGCCCAAAGGGCACTTTGATTTAAGCAAGTATACGTATAAGAGCACGATATAACATACCATGTGAAAATATGATTCACCGGCGAGGATTCGAACCCCGGTCTTCTGCTAACAATCTAACAAGGCAGACGCGATTGCCACTATACCACAGGCAAACCAACAGAGACGTGATCACCACTACACCACAGGCTAACCAACAGACATAAAAAAGCACGATGTAAGTAACGTACTATGTGAAAATATGGTTTACCGGCGAGGATTCGACCCCCGGTCTTCTGCTTACAAGTCAGACGTGACTACTAGTACACCACAGGCCAACCAACAGGGACGTGATCACCACTACACCACAGGCTAACCAACGGAAAATATGGTTCACCGTCGAGGATTCCAACCCCTGTTTTCTGCTATCGGGGCAAACTTGATTAAAACACGAAAAAAGCAAGCGACACACTCAAACAACAACCCCGCGGTCTGACCAGTACCTTATGCATGCGCACAGCCATATCACCCTGGCAGTGGCAGCCATGGACAGCTGTTTCGTCCTTGTTAGGACTCCGCAACATGGCATAGCCGTCGGACCCCTACACGACCCGAAAGTCGTTTTTAGGTGCCCTTTACTACTGGGCGCTTGAAGGGCCAGTGCTTGCATCCGCCTTGGCAGTAAAGTGGTGGGGTCGATGATCTTTTGTGAGACCCTGCCTGGCTATGCCATGCTGATGAGTCCTAACTGGGACGAAACAGCTGTCCACGGCTGCCACTGCCAAGGTGATATGGCTGTGCGCATGCGTAAGGTACTTCCCAGGCCGCGGGGTTGGTGTTCGAGTGTGTCACTTGCATTTTTCGTATTCAAACTTGATTACCACTACACCGTCGGTGTAACCGACAGTGATAGTGGGAGAAATAGCACACTTTTTACTTATTACATCACTAAGATCTTTACACAGATCCTATGTGAAAATATGGCTGATTCACTTAGTACATAATCCCCCGGATTATGGCTCATGCTTTATAGTAAGAATAATCCTTGCAGTCCGTTTCATGTGTTTTTTTAGGGATTTTTTCCAAAATTTGCGACAAGCACCCCGACATTTTTATATGAGATTCCCCCCCCCCCCCCCCCCCCCCCCCATCCCGGGCAACGGCATCTGTTACGTAGGTGTCGTGGATGCATCTGTCACGTATTTCACCATTTTTGTCCTTCGCGGGTTTAACAATGTCCCTAGAAAGGGATAGGAAAAAGGGGTTTTTAATAAGTAAGCCATCACAAACCAGTCCGTAACGATAAAAAAAACTCCCCTAGGGCCTTCTCTGCGCGGGGGAAACGCCTGGACAAAGCTGCCAAAATACTCCGTAAATCCTGGAGTATTTGTTCGCGTAAAATATGATGAAATGTCTTTGTTTCGTTTCAGATTATGAGAAAACAACATGGCTGCCAATCGCTAGAAATAATCTCCGATAATGGCATTTGATCGTTTGTCACGTGACAAAATACTCCACGATTCAGTTGGCCCGCCCCGCCATTTTAAAAAATGGGCCAAACATTTAGTATAAGAAGCAAGGGCTGACAACTGCGTAGAAAAAGAGACGCAACAATGGCATGATTCGAGAGACCAAACTGAAAGTTTAAATGCAACTGTGGATAGCTATTTCGCCGTTATTGCGGCTCATCAGCACAGAGTAGCGACAAGTTCGAGTAACTAACCTTGCAGATGATACTAATTTATTCTTGAGCCATAAAGATCTTAAGGTATTAGGTGACACTGTAAATCAGGAACTTTGCAAAGTTGCAAATTGGCTTGCAGTTAACAAGTTGTCATTGAATGTAAAGAAAACTCATTTCGTAATATATAAAGCAAAGAATAAAAATACTACAAATAATATAAATATAAAAATTGGCAATCAAAGTATTGATCAGGTGAATAACACAAATTTCTTAGGATTAAATATTGACCAAGATCTATCTTGGAAACACCATATCAAGGAAGTAAATTCTAAAATATCGAAGCTGTCAGGGATAATGATCAGAGCAAGACATTATTTACCGCTCAAAACATTGCGAACGATTTATAACGCTTTGGTTTTAACTTGACTTATTGTAATGTCGTATGGGCAAGTACGTATCCATCCAGGCTTGAGGGTATATATAAACGGTTCAGAAGAAAATTGTAAGCCGAATCGGTAACATTTTCGAAATATTTACAGGAAACTAGGCCTATATTTCTATCATTGGGATTACTAACTATATAGAGCAGTTTTCAATTGAGTGTCGTAAAACCAAAACCAAAGTAATTACTCTGACCAATCACAGCAGTCGTAAACAATCCAATGAACCAATCAGAGCTCGAAGCAATTACATGTCGGCGGCGCCAAGCGCGGGAAAACGCGTGCGAGCAAGTCACGATTGGTTTTGGTTTTACTTCTGATTGGTTGAGAAAGTGGCGCGAGATTTTTTAGCCAATCACAAAGCGTAGCAATGCAAAACCAAAGCAATTGTGTAATTACTTTCGACACTCAATTGAAAACTGCTCTATTAATTAAACTCTTATCTGTTAGCATTATTTATGTATTCTTTAAAACTTTAGTGGAATTTGCCTTTTGCTTTTTCGGATTACTTTTTAAGGAATAATACTATCCATATTCGTTATACAAGGTCTGTAAACAATTTACACATAAAGTTTGAAAGAACAAATTATGGAAGATTCTCAGTTAAATGTAGAGGTGCTATAATATGGAACTAGAAAAGCTCAACCGAGCTTGCAGAGATCTCCTGCTACTAGATAGTGTAATAGATTTAACACACTGTATAAACAAATATGTGGCAAATAAAAGATTGATTGATTGATTGAACCTGACTGAGTTAACACTTTACTAATGTGCACTTGGTTATAAACTCCGAATATGACCTTAAGATCATCTGTCTGTCCTCGTGTACAGCTTATGCCATACACAATGAACAAAACATTTGAAAATATCATGCCACTGTTGCGTAAACCTAGGCGGCGATAGGAAAACTATCTGCCAGAGAGAACATGACCAAACCATGTGAAAAAAATAACGCAGCATAACGCCGGATCAGCCAAGATCTACGGTCCAAAGATAACTTTCTGATCAGCCAAAAATAAACAAAATACTATAAGAAGCAAGAGCTGACAACTGCGTAGAAAAAGTAACGCAACAATGGCAAGATAGAGACCAAACCGAAAGTTTAAATGCAACTGTGGATAGCTATTTCGCCAGGGCCAAACAGCCCGAAACAGCTGTCTATGTCTGCTTTCTTTGAGCGCTGATCATGTCAGGTTTGGCCGACCGTAGTGCCATTTCGAAAGAATGCCTTTTCACATTGTCTGATCGGTCCTTGCAGTGGTCTGCTTATCACTGTTTGTATTTGATCCAATGTGACGCAATAGATCGTTCACGGTATCATATTCAGTTTAGTTGATTTATTGCGTCGACGAAGGAGACGCTTCCTAATCTTGTCGGCTAGGCGGAACGAATCGAGAAAAGTGTCGGTACCAAATCTGCGCCATCTTGAAACGTCACAACAGTATCCAGCATTCTTAGCGTGTCGTCTAGGCTAAGCGGAACGAATCGAGAAAAGTGTCGGTACCAAATCGGCGCCATCTTGAAACGTCACAATAGTATCCAGCATTCCCAGCGCGTGGAAATCAGGCATCATCCTGGGGAGCTGGGGTTCCGAAATGTCACATGTGAATAATCTATTTGTCTTGATTTAGTTTCAGATATTTTCCCGATTTTGGAATCGTACGGCTCAATATTTCAATGCCTGGTAAAAGTACGCAGTGGAAAAATTGGACGAAGGTTCTTCTCCGGACCAAGTAAGTTGTTGGGTTTCTTTGGAATCAAGCAAGAAGTTACAGATTTTCCTCGCTACCGTTCTGGTATGTTTTGAATGTTCTATCTTGATTTTGCTGTGGTTCTCTGCCTGATTTGGGAAGCTTTCACCTAAATACCGACGTCGTTCTTCGCGATGTTCTACGGTACGGTGCAATTCGCTTATGTCTTGTAGCAATAATTCACTGACCGGCCGCGCCAGGCGAACGCAGATTAACTTTACAGTGCTCGAAATTGCGCCTGTATCGGGCGCATTTGCGACTAAAGATTTCGCAATTTTGTGACTAAAATTTGTCTAGCTAATAAAGGAATTATATTCAACAGTCTTGTGTCTTACTTGCAACTGGTAGTTGTAATTTTATCCGAAAAATCCTGCGAAATTCACGTTGAATGTTGTGTGACTTAATCGTCGGTGTCCAAGAAGTTTATCACGGGAGCACTTTTTCAGGCTTTTCTCAGAAATTTCTCATTTCCGGTTCCGGTATCAGTACATGTACTGAGGAGTATGATTTCAGAATCGGAGAAATAACCGAAATGAAATCAAGACAAATATACCATTTATATGTCGTAAAAATCTGAGACCTTTCGGAGTACACAGCACGGCAGGATTTTGCCCGATCCCACAGCGATATCGTGAATTTGTTTGATGTCGGCCCGAAAATCCCTTTTAAACAGTGGCTGAATTAATTCATGAAACTAAGGTACTAGGTCAAGACGAGGTGCCACGGGATAAGGAGACGCACTATAATCTATGATTACTACTAGTTTTAAAAGCGGGACAGCGGCGGAAAAGGCACTGGGGACGAGGTTGGCAAAGTGGGCTGATGGCTGGGCTGATGACGAAATAGCTATATTGACAAGTACCCGGATGTTGTGGCGTTGTTTCGTTTTCTTCGGTGTAAAAAAGTTGATGCGTTCGTTAAGCTACAAACAATTCGTTTTTAAAAGATATATTCTACAATTTGTAAGGTCACTAGACAAAAATGACCGGGCAGCACTTAAGTATTGGTGCATAGGAATAATTCCGCGAGCAAAATTGGATATAAACATCGATGATGATGACGATATTTTCAACTTGATTGAATTTTTAGAGAATGACCTAAAGCTGTCATTTACCAATACGTCTTTGCTGAATGAGTTTCTATTATATGTTGGGCATGTTGATTTATGTGAAGAGTTGGAAAAGTTTAAACTACGCATCGCTATTGACATCCTTCTGGAAGATTATAAACATATTAGCTCGGACAGTTCACATCAAGGAAGTGCCATTGTCAGGTTTTTAGTTTCCACGAGAGAGAAAAATCAAGAACTGATTTTTCAAGTCTTGGAGCTGTTACGACAAGCTGGCGAAGACTGCAGCGTGGATGGTGCGATTCAAGAGTGCCAACTGAAGCCTGAATCTTGGGGGGAAGTATCAGCTCTATTAGTTATCATGGCTGAGCTCTACTCTGAAGCCGAAGATTTCAAAGCTACGATCGATGTACTTGCAGAATGGATGCTAGAACATGGCGGTTTGGTAAGTTTTGTAATAATTAAAATAAAATATGGAAAGGAGCAAAATTAAAATTAAGTCCTCAGCTTTTGTTTGTTTAGTCATTTGTTTTAATTGTCATTAAAATAAAATTAGACAAGGAAAATTAATTTGGTTGCAGGCCCCGTTTCCTGGAAAGCCGATTAAACTATCCCTGGATTAGTTCACAATTTCACACAACCTTCTTCTTGTTCGTTGTCATTTCACTTCGCTGATGTCAGAATAATTTACCCTAACCAAAGTTTGCGAGAGAAATGCCTCCAGGACACCCAGTTTTCAATATATTATTTATTACTAGCCAAAAAGCTGTATGCCAATAATGTTGGTAGTATTCAAGCTTCCATTAGGCCAGTGTTGGATGTTAGCAGAAACCCATAAGTGGGTTGAAACATGTAACGCGCATTTACAGCTTCCGAATATTCATTTTTTGCTCAGTACCATATTTGGAAACCCCTTGGTTCCTCGAGACTGGAAGCAAGTTATTCTAGCAAATTGATCGGTTAAAATTTTTTTTTGTGTTTTTGTCCAAATATGACTGTAACAACTTCTTAGCAAATTGAATAATCGGAAGTTGTTTTGAAGTGTACAAGAGACACAAAGATAACAAACAGTGACGGCACATGTAACCAACTTGAACGTAAGGACCATGTTAAATACTTCGGTGTACTAATTGACGATAAAATTTCGTGGAAATACCATGTAGTGTATGTCTGTTCAAGAATCACCCGAAACACAGGCATTTTCTATAAACTAAGGCACTACATTTCCTTATCCCAACTCAAACAATTATATTATAACCTCATATATCCACTTTTATCATATGCTATAATACATGTAGCATGGGGTAGTGCCTATCAATCACAAATCAACAAAGTGCAAGTAAGACAAAATACAATAATCAGAGTGATATTTTTTGCCGTTACTCACGGAGAGAAAACCGAATGCTTTCTTCCCCGCATGAATTTACTCAATACACTCTTAGTGAAATCTATCCACCAGTTACAGGCCCTTACTTTTGCCTTCCACTGGCACAAAAAAGAATTGTTGATCTATGGAAAGATCTTCCTTGTCATTTAAAAGATCTTCCAAATTTCTCCTTCTCGCGGTTACTAAAACAATACCTATTAAATAAGCAATTTGAAAATTGACTGCCCATAATTTGCTCTTGCTTTAAAAGTGTCTGTTTTTATGTGTGTTTTTTTGTGTTCTATATTTTTTTTTATTTGTATTTTTTTTGGCTATATCATGCATGTCACCACTGTGTAAAAAATATATTTTAATACACAAATGTAGCTAGGAGCTACATGTAGACGTCCCTTTAATAATATAGCATCAGGGGCGTAGCTACCTGTACGCACGTACGCACATGCGTACCTGAAAAAGTGGAGAAAAAAAAGAAAGATTTGGGACTTGAGGGTGGGGGAAGGAGGTAGGGGGAGTGTTTGAAAACAGTAATCGTGCGTACCTCTGAAAAATTCCTGGCTACACCCCTGAGCATATCAACTTTTTGTAACTTGATTTTGTCCTACTTTTATTAGCTATCTAAAAATGTAAATTTCTCAGTTATGGATGTAAATAAAGGTTGTTGTTGTTATTATTCATTTAAAGCAAACTTTTTTTTGTAACAAAGCATTCTTGTAACATACCTGAAGAACAAAAAAATATATTGAACAAAACTTACATTCAAAACTCCAGTTTTTAATTTTTTACAGATTGTTAGTAGACCCTTAGTACAGTACAATTTAACAAAACTTATGAAAAATTCACTAGTATATTAAATTAAGTACAGTCGAACAGACACTTCACTTGGTCTTGGATAAAACCCCCATATATTTTCTGTTAAAGTGACTGCACGCATTCCTGCGTGCAAATAATGTAAGATATTATGCACAGTAGTGATGCGTGATGCAATACTAGGGAATCACCATCATATCCACAAACTCTGTAATACTGTAAGGACACCTCTCTAACACAGACACTCAGTTTGGTATCCAGGGCCTCTGATATTACGCGATGGTGCGATTTCGCATAATCGGCCTCAAATCGCATCCGATCGCATAATTCACGAAAAATCACATAATTCGTAAAAAATCACATAAAATAGCATAATGTGAACAAACCACACGATACACTATCGCTTTAGCTTAGAAACAAGCTAAAATTTGTTTTTTTCTATTGAATTATCCTGTATCAAATAAACAAACGCCACTTTCGATCGAAACTGCGTTCGTTCTTGGCCACAACAAGCTTGGTAACCGCGTAAATTTCTTGAGCACGTTTTATTTAGCCTGGTTACTAAGGTTAACCAAGATGGCCGCTCGTTTACAGACTCTTCTTGGATTCTGTCGTTCGTTTTGGATGTTCCTTCATAGCTAAAAGCTTCAAAATGTCCCACAAAGATAGCGAGCACCGTTTTAAAACAGGTATTTTCGTTTTCTTCCTCTGAAACCTAGTAAAACATGCATAAAAAAGTTCCAGAAAAAATCGCATAATTTGCATAATTTTCCGCATAATAGTCCTTGCTTATCGCATAATTTGCCACGAAAAAATCGCATAATTTCCATTTTTTATCGCGTAATATCAGAAGCCCTGGGTATCTGTATTAAGAGACAGGTTCAACCCAGTGAACTGTATTAGTTATTTTCATTGTAATTAATTATTTTTCTTTGTTTGAAAATAGAAAGCTTTTGAGAGGTTTATTACAAAGAAACCAAAATCATCAATTGGAGAATCACTAAAGGAATACCTGAAGCATATTGGACATGAAGTGGACAAGCAGCAAATGAAGTGAATAACAATACAAAATGTGAAGAATATTCTATGATGTTTAATTAGTTGGTAATATTATTGGGGTATTACCTGCTATTACATTGTACTAAAATACAGTTACTTTCAGTTACAAGTACGTAACTTACATCCCCTCTCGTGGACTGCCACCTTGCTGTGGTAGAGGGGCTTGTGCGTCTCTTTGATCCTGAGAACTCAGCCGGTGGAGGCTTAAGGTCCGGACACGGTGCAACTTTCCTTGTGAGGTTGCGCGCAACAGTTGCAGAAGTACATGTAGAATCCAGTTCTACTTTTGTGATGTTGTGCGCCACAAATGGCATGGTGTGACCCCCCCCCCCCCCCCCCCCCCCCCCCCCCAAAAAAAAAAAAATCTTGTTGTGCTTAACATTGCAAGAATATTTGCACTGTGTGTCCAGGCCAATAGCCTCTGGCAGGTACAACCAAGCCGGAAAGATCAAAGGGGAGAGACCAGACAAAAGGGCAGCCATAATAAATAATTTCCTTTTAAAAACACACTTTAGAAGCCTAGTTACCTTTGTGTCTTGGAATTATAGAGTGTTTTCACATGACGTCATAAAAATTAAAAAATCTAAAGTATACATCCTACAAAGCTGTTTCTAACATGGTATGTGGATACAAGTGTTATAATCTTTCACAAAAAGTTTCAGGTTTTAACGACGTTTCGTTTTCGATTTTTAAAGGTTGTAAATGTGTCACACAATTCGTCACGCTATTTCAGATAAGCCGTAAAAATAAACAAAATTGAACTAGTTGAAAGTTATTAATGATATTATTATAGATATTTATAAGCCGATTTCATGCCTCTTATAGTGAATACAATACTATGTGATGAGATTTTTGGTGTTATTAAGACTTTAAAGTCTTTCAATTTTTGGCTGCCATGTTGGTGTCCCTAAGTGGGACACCAAGATGGTCACTCCATACATCTCTTACTAAAAATGTCTATACTCATTCGCCTATAACTCTTGAATGAAATGCTCTTGCGCTTCAAAATTTGGCCCAGATGTGTAGTTTTAAACTCTTTACAATTCCATAAACATTTTAGAATCGAAAACTGCTTCTAAATTTTGATATGACGTCAATGAAAACACTCTATAAAAACAAATTGTAATGAATTTAACTTTATGTAATAATATTATTTGTTTGTAAGATAATCACATATCTTTTGCTATTGGTGTCATGACACCATGTTACAAAGATGATGGTAAATTATACAAAAAACTTGCTTTGATAGCCATATGTCTTCATATATAATTATTTATTAGATGAAATAAATTTAGATTTATTTATATTTGTTAGAAGTATTGTTAAAAAAAATAAAAATCAAACAATTTCATATCACTTTTAGTGGTGTTAAACTTTGATTTGAGTAAGATTACAGTGTGGCCCATTCCAAAGGTTATGTGAATTGCACTGGCCTACATGGCCAAATCCTTTTGGGGTGAGTGGCAAATCTGAGATAAAAGTGCAAGGCTTCATAGCAGAATGCTAAGTGAAGACACATTTAGAATGGAGTTCTAGAATAACTTTTCCTTCCCATGAGCAATCTCATACAGCGTTGTGGCTTTGCTGCCTGCTGCTCACATGGGGTGGGGGAATGAGGGGAAATGCAACAAGTGTGGTGAAAAAATGAGAATTAAAAAAACAGTCCCCAATTTTTCATTTGGTTGATTGTCTGTAAATATTGAGCCCGCAATATGTAATGGTCACCTGCCTTACCCATGGGTACGGCTTTGGGGGGGGGGGGGGGGACATTGTGGGGAGTTGGATGCAGGGATGGGGTAGGTGGAGGCATATGGGAACCTTAGGGTTTTCTCTCCACTCTTCTGTGCTTGTTTCTTGAGCTTTGCACTCCTTTACAATCCCTTGCGCTCTATATTTACTCATTGCTTTGCACTTATGCTTAGAAAAAGCAACTTTTATGCAAGCTACTAAGATTGTTGTTAGAAAAATCACTTACTTTTTGTCGTGAAATGTGAGTTTGTGGGGTGGGGGAAAGGGGAACAGGGGATCGGGATCGGGAGCCCGGGAGAAGAAAGGGCAGGATGCGGGATCTCTACGAGGGCGGGAAGCGGGAGAGAAATTCAAAAAGGCAAGCGTTCGTTATTTATTACTGCTTATCATCCGTCAAAAACACGATCCCAACAACGTTTTTGACTTCCATTTAACGTCCTCCGAGGCTTAAAACAAAATTTTATATGCGAGAAAACGTAAATTCGTACTCGAGCTAAAAAAAAAAAAGGCATTAGTACCTTTTTTAAGTCGGTTACGTCATAGGTTATAAATGAGATGACATGTACACGTGCGTCGGGGCCTGAGTCGGGAGGCACAGGAACACAAGGGTGCGGGAGGCGGGAGAACGGGCTACGGAAAGCGTGAGGTTTTGACCCCCCTCTCCCCCACCCACACCCCTACGAGTTTGACATTACTCTTTCAAAGTGGCTTGAATATGACTCCGTTTGTCATGTTATGCTTTGAACAAATCTTCTAAAACATCAACCTCGTTCCCAGGGCTTTTCCCTTCGAGAGAGGGGGGCGCACATAGCAGTTTTTTTACGAATCTGGCAGCTCTCCGCTGAACTCCTTCGATATCGTGAATATGCTTTTGCCTATGTGGGTCCCAAACGATGGAGGCGTACTCGAGACAGGGACAAACAAGAGAGACATAGGCTTGACTTTTAACGCTTTCGGGACAGGAAGACAAATTACGTCTAATGAAACCAAGGGAACGGTTGGCCTTCCCTATAATGTTATCGATGTGATAGTTCCAGTTTAAATTTGAAGACAATTCGATTCCTCAGTAAGGGTGGTGAGATACTGAGTCTAAAGGAATTCCGTTCATTGTGTACTGATGTACACTAGAGTTGGCTTGCAGGATTTCCCTCAGAAATCTAATGTTTCGCTCGTAAACATTACCGAAACAAAAACTATAAATAAATAAATGAATAAATAAATAAAAACACAAAGACAATTTAAAATAAACGTCACATCCTTTATTGATACATCAGTTCTGAAGTTAACACTCTTGAATGCAAAGCTTCTGAGCATATAACTAACGACAATCCTTTTTTTGGTATTTCTTAGTTTTGTTGTTTGTTTGGGCAAATCCGAGCCGCCATACGAATTTGCAGTTGTTGTTGTATATATTGTTTTTTGTTTCACTTGATATGTTTTCAACTTTTGTGCTTGGTTTTGTTTCTTGTATATTTTTTTTTCTTGCTTTCTTTTTGCGTTACCATAATTTATTTTCTCAAAAATGTTCTTCGCTTATATGAAAAACTCATCTAATACCAAATCAGGAGTAAAAATTTGTCAAACTTGTAAAAATGCATTTGTTTTTTTAACTTGTCAGTGTAAACAAAATTATTCTTCCCAATATTTGTATCTTTTGTAAATTTCATAGCAACGAAAGTTCACATCTTAAACTTCCAAACTATAACTCATCGCATACTACTCTTCAATTTTTTCAGCAATATTTTTTCATTTTTATGTTGTTTTTTTCATTTTTATAAGGTGTATCAGTGTACTAGTTGTCAGTCCGTTAAGTTGCGTCGTGATACAAGATACAGCAAAACCTATTTACTAAAATCTAAAAAATAGATATGAGGTTTTGAAAGACGAAAGAAAAAATAAAGAGAACTAAAGGACAAAGAAAACTGAGGTATTAATACACCACCGGATATCTCGGGTGAGTTTCGTGCCTAAATAATTTCATCCCGCGGGAGCAGACGTCCAACCTCGTCCCCAGGGTCCATCCGCGCTCAAAATGGCGGAGCGGGCGAAGAAACCTTCTGGACAAGGCTGCAGAACTACTCTAAAAATCCTGGCATATTTTGTCGCGAAAAACGTGACGAAATGTTTTAGGTTTGTTTGAAAAACGGTTACAGATTGCCAGAAAACAAGCACGGCTACCAATCACTGGAAATATTCCCCGGATACTTTGGCAGTCTTGTCCAGGGTTTTCCACACCCGCGCCCGCGCCCGTCCCACCGCCCTGGGGAGGAGGTTGAACGGCAGCCATTTCCGGCTTACGTTTTACCAAGGTGAAAAATACCCGAAAAATATAGTTCGATCTCGCTGGCTTGACAACTTTTAACTGGAACTATTTATTCACTGGAAAGAAGATCGTCTCTGCAAGCCTTTGAATCATTTCAGCTCTTTGTCTCTGCAAAGACAAGCTAGGGTTGGACTCAAAATTCTGTTGATGGTAAACCAAATGATACCTTTCCTTCACTTGATGGCAGAAATCCTTCTGTAAAATAAATTCAGGAGCAAAAGTTACTTGAATGACATGTTCCAAGCGCAGGAGCCCTGCCGATAGTGAAGCCTTCTTGTTAATACTGTATTTCTAAATGCAATCTCTCGCCGGTTGCATAGACAGCAAAGATTATTTGTGGTTTTATGTTCTGCCTATAAAAACAATTATTTTTAATTAGACAGTTTACTACCTCATCTTATTTACGTTTTAGTGATGGTAAACATACTGTTTACCATTTAAGCAAGTAAATTTCATGTTAGAGTGATTTTCTTTAAACCGTGAAATAGGGCCTGGTCGCACTACAGTCAAAAACAAAAATTAGCCCGTGCAAAATGACATAAAAACAAAAACATTCCACAAAAAGAGTGTCCCACCGGAGCGGTTTCTTTTGTTTTCCTCGATTTTTGCACGGGCGGATTTTTGTTTTTGACTGTAGAGTTACTGTAGTGCGACCAGGCCCATAGTTACTAAATTAGTAGGCACTCGTAGACACTATTAGACACTCATTCCATTGTTTTCTTTTGTTTAGTTTTAGCTAATTTAGGCTAATTTTGATTATAATTGCTTGATACTGTTTCACGGTCTAAGGAAAATCACTCTATTGTAATGCGCAATTGATCACTCATTTGTAAATTCATTAATTTATTACTTATATTATTATATATTTTCGTGCACATTTCGACAAATTGAAAAAAAAAAAACATGCATCATATAATTTCGTTTTGAGTTCAACAATAAGCCAGGTACGAGAGACATCAGTCACAAGGCGACATACTTACATAAACATATTAAAACGATGTGAAGAAAATATCTTCTCAGATTTGTATTCCGTCGTATGTCACATTGTAACATATTACCTCGTGTTTTAACATTTTTTGTGTTTACGAGCCCATCTAGTTCTTTTCAGTAATAGAAGCTTCAACTGTTTGATTTTTTAGTTTAAAAGCATTTCTTAGTTTGCAGTTAACTGAGTTGTTGATTTTATTTACTTCCTTTCAATAATTTAAAAAGCTCAAACAACTTCCGCTTTCGATATTTCGCACTCTGTAGACCAACAATATAGGTCAATAATATAGGATTCATTACTGTATAAACGTACTATAGCGATAAACAACTAATTAATGTATTACTCTTCTACAATAACAAAAAGCAAAGCTGACACAAACAGGGATCAGTTGAGGTTGCTTAGTTTAACTTACCCAACTTCCCAGTTCAATCATTCGTGAGGAAAGCTCATCCGCCGCGGTAGAACACAGCTCCATGACAGGCTCCGAGCGGGCTTGGCTCGCTGAAGCAATGGCTAAGAGTTCTCCGGCAACAATAACAAGCATCATAAATTCATTCCATGAAAATGTTTGTTGTCTACAATCCATTTCCTCTTCAAAATTAACCAATTCACTTCTGATGTCCTTGCTCGATTTCACTGAGATGCTAATCGTGTCGACATCAAGTCGATCTCGAACGATTTCCGTAAGTCTCGTTAAACACCCTGCTACTTTCTTCACGGGCACAGAACAACAATTCAAGTCCAATCCTTGTCTCTTCCTCACATAGAAATCCAGGAGAATGGTCAGATCTCTTTTAACTTCAAACCCGATCAACTTTTTGACAAGATCAAACCTTCGAATTTTACGCAGCAAATCCCTTAAGAAATCTACATCTTCCCACGAAATCCTTCCTTCATGCTCTAAACAACGAAAAAAAATTAAAGGTTCAGTATCGTGTATCGGTGTAAGTCCAGTGTAAAAGCGACAAAGCTTCTTAACGTGTTCTCCACCCAGATTTTGAGCAATCTGGAGTAAAACATAATTATAGGCTTGTCGATGTCTGTCAGTCATTGTAGCGGCGGTCGATGGCGGAGATTCGAGACCAAATGAATATATCTCCGACCTTTTATACCCTGAAATTCTGCATAACAATTAGCCTGCATGACAGGCGCTTAAATTGGCCAATCAGCATTACCGTCTACCAGATGAACGGTCGAGGATTTATGGAAGAGCCAGAACAATGGACTGTCTACAGGCGCTTTATTTTTTTCCCTCCCCATCGTCTCGCGCTCTCGCGATTCGCGCGACATGCTTCGCTCGCCCCGCTTGGCTCATAAACCGCCTGTCATGCAGGCTACCTGACAATAAACTTATAGGCGGTGGAAGGACGTGACGTGTGGTCAACAAATATCCAGTTGTAAAGCCGTCATCCAATATCAGGGTTTTTTTTTGTGGTGCATCAAATCTAAAAACGATCCTAACTTTGAAGCGATTTACCAAAACAGGCTCAAACATGGCAGCAGGGTAAAACTCGATGACTTTAAAGCACTGTTATTATTGTTTTCTTGCAAAAAGAGAAAATTGAAAATGGAGTGCCGAGAAGGGATAATTATATATCTATCAGTGAAAGTGTGATTGAATAAAAACCAACGATTATACGTATTTCCTAGGCGGACATTTTATTAATAATAACGTAACAATGAAAACATCGCGTTTTAAAACCAACAAAGTTACCTTTTTACTATGAAAAGTTCTTGTTGTCACTTTTGTTATGCCTTTTTGTTGTCTTTCATAATAAGTTATCATTACTGAAATATTTGCACTGGTGTACAACGCTATTATAAATAAAAATTTAGGCTGAATTTTGTAACTGCAGATGATGATCATCGACGAAACGATCGAAACATGTGTTAAAAAATAAATCACAATCTGGTTAACTTTGTGATTAATTTCCAAAAATTTGATTTTATCAATTGAGTAAATAAGGTAAAGAGAGCTTTGAATCTTTTTACGGTGCCAATTTACCATATCAACTCAGTCGATACAACCAAATTTTCGTGTCTATTTGTCTGCCAACACGACATCACAGTTTCTTTTTAAACTATTTCCCCTTATTCGTTCCTGCACCTTGGGCAACGTTCTGAAGTAGGGAAAGGCCAGTCAGAGTGAAGAACTTTAGGGACTTGTACCCTATGGCCGCTATACGGTATAGCCGTGAAGGCCTGCCTGGAACCCTGAAACGGATTGGCAGATGGAGCTCTGCACCCCCTACGTAGTGGATTGAATGGGGTTACTGAAACTAAAAATGGAGTTGCTGAAGCTAAAACTGTGGATTTCACTGTCTGGCCCTACTGCTCCACAGAGGAGTAAAGATGGCCTAAGTCAAGTTATTCGTGTTGATTTGGTTTGTTGCCCGAGTGCGGGAAGAGACTCCCATATAGACATGACGGTGGGCAATGCTCGTCGGAAATTTTGAAAAGAACCCCCTAGCCTGAATATACCGGAGTCTCATATTGCAGGCGTGATCCCTAGCTAGTTGTTTTCTTCCTAAGAGGAAACTTGACAACACAAAACCAAACATTTCCACGTTTTTTATTAACGATTGACTCGTTTTCAGTATCGAACAAGTTCTACTTACTTGCACTTAGATTTTAAAAACAATAACCTAGATATCTAACGTTTTCATCTTACAAGGTACCGCCTGATAGCTACAAATGGGGACATTTTTAGACTGAACACCCTTAAAGCGGTACCAAAACCTTATTTTTAACCCCTAAAAGGTTGGACGAACATGCTCGCTAACGTTACTTCCATATGTCAGTTCCTCCCGGGGGGAGGGGGGGTTGTCGTTTATCTAAAAATCGCTTGATATGATTTGCTTGACGAGCACAACTGCTTCACTCACTGTGACGGCTTTGTTGCCATTTTGAGCCGAATACGATAACAAATTCTGGATGATAGATGAACAGCCGGTATTTTGTAAGTTCTACTTAGAATATTTACTGTGCAGAGAAAGAAAGCTTTCTCTGAGAAAGAGATTTCAAATTCAAACTTCATAATGAGGCGTGTGGACTGCTTAAAGCATATTTCACCCCTTAACTGACTGTTAGTGCACCATGTCCTTCATAAAACAAACAACGATAATTCGCATTTCATTACCTAATAGTGAACACTGAACACTGTGAACAACTCAGTTTTAAACTGACAGTATTGGAGAACATTCAATTATACCGCGCCCTCCCCCCTCCCACCCCCCCCCCCCCCCCCCCCCCCCCCCGCCCCCCGAGAATTTTGTTATTGATACGATTAAATATTTCTAATTGTCTCTGATGATAGTTTTTTAAAATGGTCTTCTTAGAACACAGGGTCCAGAAGAGTTCTATTTGATCGTCCAAGACTCTACTTTTTTCGAATCGTCACCGTTTTGAAAGTTAAATTGATTGCGTTACACAAAATATGTAGCGCAGGCCAAATCACTACGGGCGCAATTATCTTCGGAATCGCAATCAGTCTAACTTTCAAGACGGCGACGATTCGACTAAAACAGCGTCTTGTACGATCAAATAGAGCTCCTCTGGACCCTGTGCTTAGAATCGTTTTACCGTAGAACCGGAACTTGAAAACGCAGGGGCACCCAACGCGGAGTTTTAGCTTTCCGTTTCTTTAAGCTTAATATTCAGTAGTTCAGCGGCAGAAACGTTTAGGGAAAGGAATCGATATGGATCCCTTGAATTTACTAGCTGCTTTGACCTTTCTGAAAATCCTAGCTGCCTTATTTCGTACCGAAAACGACATGTTTTATCCCTCCCAAAACAAAAGGCATTTTACGAGAGTTTGAGGCGGCATTCAATCTTAAAAGAAAACTCTTGTGTTTTATCTAATTTATTACGAATTTCTGAAGGTGACTAAGGCCTTCCGAACTTGAAACGATTCATTGGGTGCTCCTGAAAAGGTAAATTCCTTCAAGTGGAGAACATTTTTAAAATTACCCTCCTGTGTGTGACTTATTACAGCTACTACAGGCAAGTGAACTGAACGAAAACTCCTACAAGTAGTCTAACAGAACAGGACTTATGCATGATGATGTCACCAGCTCAAAATTCACCACCAAGCCTCGTTCGTACGAAATTCCTTGCAAACCTTTGATAAGTTTACGTTGTTTTTAAGTGGGTATTTTCAACTTTGCTCCTTTGAGAATACATTACGGAGATTGTCACAGGTTTACACTTCGAAAGCGACGCTTGGGGTGAAATTAGCTAATCTGACGTAAACAGGCATAAGGGCTATTGGTTACAAAAGTTGTCTTTCATGCTGAAAAGTGATATATAATGCTTCTCTGTGCAGCATAATTATAGCGTTATAGAACGCTTTTCAATTAAGTGTCGAAAGTATTTTCGCAATTCCTTTGGTTTTCATTGCTACGCTTTGCGATTGGCTTAAAAAATCTCGCGCCACTTTCTCAACCAATCAGAAGTAAAACCAAAACCAATCGTAATTTTCTCGCACGCGTTTTCCCGCGCTTGGCGCCGGCTACATGTATTTGCTTCGAGTTCTGATTGGTTCATCAGATTGTCTGCGAGTTCTGTGCTTGGTCAGAGTAATTACTTTGGTTTTGGTTTTACGACGCTCAATTGAAAACCGCTCTATCGTCGGATACTTAGCCGACGAGGCCGTAGGCCGAATTGGCTAAAATCAGGTGATATTGCGCCAGTTTGAGCATTATAACTGTTTTATAATTCAACACATTGATAACAAATCACAGTTTTCAGAAAATATTATTGAGATACATAACCTTTTATTAAGTAAAAAGGCTTACAACAATATTTTACCTCGCGCCATTTTTTTTTTTTTTAATTTAAATATTTTTTATTTCATAATAATCATTACTAGATTACAGTTTAGGATATATATTAAAAATAACTAGTAAGTAAAGAAAGGAAAAGCAAAAAAAACAGTGCTTTGTGTGTTACAAACAAAAGACAAAAAAAAGTAAAAGTTACAGCAAAAGTCATTAGAAAAATAGGGTCAAAGCAAAGTTGCCAAGGGTTTACGGTCTATGAGTATCTTTAAAACATTTCGACAATGAGATTCCATTTCTTTGGTGGAACAGCGGACGTGGATTCAATATCACGAACTGATTTAAGGTATTTCATAAAGCCTTCTATCTTGGGGGTGAATTCTCCTTTTTTACAGATCCAAATGTAATATCTCGCAAGAAGGCAGCAGAAATTTATCTGGTGTCGATTTTTTGAAGAATCAGGCCTCCGACCAAGTGCTACTAAGATATGCAATGAATTATGCCCAGGTGTAATATTAGAAGTGGCCATCTTTGACGTCAATGAATTCCAAAAGGATGAAACTTTAGAACAATACCAGAAAAGATGGAGAAGTGTTTCTACTTCATTTCCACAGAAAGTACACTTCGGACAGTTCTTTATTCCAATTTTTGTCAGAAAATTATTAGTTGCTAGTCTCCTGTGCAAAAATTTGAATTGAAATTCTATTAGTTTCGTGCTTTTGGTGTATTTAGAAGCTAGTTGATAGGCCTCGTGCCATTCGATTTGTTCGTCATTGCATTTGTCAGCTAAATCTTTAAGCCATTTGTCTTGAGATGGTGGAATGATGCTTTTGCTGGATAGAAGTTTCTTATACACCAGCCGACTTCCAGAAAGAGGTTGTAAAAGCTTTGAAGAAAAGTTTTGATATACAGTCGTATTGTTAGAGTTGATTTGGCAGGTTCTCTCCAAAGAGACTTTAGTGCAGAAAGCAGTCCATAGTATTTTAGAGGGCAAACTTTGAGATTAAATTTGTTCTGAAATTTGTTGAAACTTAAAAAGGTATCTGTGTAATCTTTCAGGTCCTTAACTTTTGTAACACCTTTGTCGAACCAGTCGGGATAGAAAACAGGAAAATTGTCAATCCTTATAAGAGAGTTATGCCATATGCTTTGAATAATAAATTGCATTTCGGATGTAATTTGTTTCTCAAAGTTTATCTCTGCCCAAATTGTAAGTACCTCTCTGATGAAGCAGTTTTTGGTCGCTATAGTCTTTGTGATGCCCTTTTGGCTGAGATTACTAGTAAGTGCAATTTTTCTCCCACCTTTCTCTATTTCAAGATCGAAAAAAAATTTCCACTTTCCCTGGTTTTCAAAGTCTAGATAATTTTTGATCCACATGGCTTTCAAGGATTTGTTGAAAGATTGAATATCTATCATTTTAAGGCCTCCATTTGAGTAATCGTTAATCATTACATTGCGTTTAATTTTGTCTCCTTTTTTATTCCAGAGGAAAGAGTAAAAGATATTGTTGACTTCTTTGATTACGTTTTCATTTGTGCATAGAGGAGATAGCACATATACAAGCTGAGAGGCGGCTAGACTCTTTATAACAGCAATTTTCCCAACCAAAGTTAGCCTACGATATTTCCAGGCGTTTAATATGTTCCGAACATTGTTCAATTTTTCGTGGTAGTTTAGATCTGTGGCTGTTTCTGGGTCAATTGAGAACCAAACACCTAAAGCTTTAACCTTAAATTTAGGCCATTTAAAATTTCTTCCAGGAAGTACGATTCCTTCCTTCCCGCAGTTTGTTCCAATCCAGAGTGCTTCGGTCTTTTTGTCGTTTAGTCTGAGGCCGGATGCTTCATGAAAATCATCTAATAATCTCAGGGAGGACAGCACAGATTTCTTTGATCCATCTAGTATGAGGGTTGTATCGTCTGCATACTGACTGAGCTTAATTTCCCTTTTATGAACGTGGATACCCCTGATATCTTTGTTTTTCCGGAAAGCTTTAGCAAGCACTTCCGCGCTAAGACAAAGAGATAAGGCGAGAGAGGGCAGCCTTGTCTAACACCTCTTTGGATGCCGAAAAAAATCACTGGCCCATCCGTTATTCAAAACACAACTTTCCGGGCAGCCATAAAATAGGTTCATCCATTTTATGATTCCGGTGCCGAAACCGAAATATTTAAGCGTGTCTCGTATGAAAGACCATTCTATTGTATCAAAGGCTTTTTCGAAATCCAGGAACAATAGTAAGCCAGGTATATTATTTTCTCTTGCATAGCAAATTATACTATCTATAAGTCGAATGTTTTCCCCTATAAATCTGCCTTTCAAAAAACCTGTCTGGTCATAATTGATAAGGATGGGTAGAACATTTTTCAATCGGTTAGCAATAGCCTTTGCTGCTATTTTGTAATCACAATTGTAATCACACAACAAGCAGCGAATGCCGAAAATTTTGCAAAGCTAAAATTAGTTTAGCGGGATAGAGTAGTGACTACACGAATTAAAACACAGTAAAATGGCATAGAATTTCTTAGTTACAAGTGCTTCAATTCAGAATCAAATGAAAGAACTGCAGCGTGGACAGTATGTCTTACAAAAATTCACAGCTAAAGGATACTAGAAACAGTTAAAACATTGTTACCTGTGGTTGATGTGGCTTTTCAGTCTCTTCCAGCAGCACCAAATTTTCAAACATCGTTTTAGTTCCTACAGCCGTAATGGCGAGATCGTTTATCTTCAATCCGCTTATTAAAACAAAGATCAGAAACTTTTCTGAGGAAGCATAAAGTCTATATCATATTCCAGAGGAGATTACTAAAGGCATTTTCCGAAAATTGTGCTCCTTCATTCACTTCTTGTCGAGCGGTTAAACTTTGAACCAGCTTCCATTCAGCTGCGCCAAGAAACACTGAGACCGCGGCAACGCGAAAATTTGGCGCCTTTTTTGTCCAATCAGGTGATCAATAATTTTTCACTTTTCTTTTCTTCTCTTTTTTCTTTTTCTTTTCCCTTTTTTATCTAATAGTTCACGCATTTTTCTCCCCAAAACACGAAATTGCAGGCCGTGGTCATTTTCACTTTCCTTCAAAATGCGAAATTTACCTTCATCACTGGATATGTGTCATGTAGACCTAACGTATATCGAGAGCTTTATGACCATATTTGGGCAGTGTATCAATGTGTTGAAATATAATTTCTAATAGTCTCTACTAGTTTCTAATAGTCGTCTTAGAATCGTTTTACCGTAGAACCGAACTTGACTTGAAGCTACAGGAAAAAGGCGGACTCCTTCAAGTGATGAACCACGTCAGCTATTTTCTTCTTTACAGTTAAGCTGGCATCACCTGACACTGAATTCTGTTGATGGTAGACCAAATTGTACCGTTTCTTCACATGGTCACAGAAATCGTCCTGAAAAAAGGAAAAAAAGTTGTGAAAACAGAGTTTACCGGCCAAGAGACGTTGCTGTTGTGGGGAAGTGGGAATGTAATATGACATCAATTAAGGCCCATCACTTATCCTATACTCTTGACATTCATTAGTGATCGGAAAGCAGTTAACGATCACCGGAGGGTATGGATCCTCAGTGCCTTTTTTATAATCACTGGTCAGGAGTTTTCCTATTTTTGTTTTAATTATAATAAATATTATAAAATAATGAAATTCTACCTCAGTGTTTTGTGCTGTAAATGCATATAAATAGAGAAGAATTGTGAGATCTCTTTTGCCATCAAGGGTTTTACGAGTTCCATTGTTCGTACTTCAAGCAAGAAATATTTCCAGAATTTTCTAATGAACAAAAAATGTTCAAAGTTCCTTGTATATCGTTGTACCAAGCCACCAAAATTAAGTAGAAAGCTGTACAACCATGTGGCTGTAACACTGGTTTGCAGCACATGAAGCAGATTAAGAAACTTTGGTCCTGGACCTATCACTAAAGGCAACTTAAAAGTCACTCGTTATTATGATTTCTCCAAGGGACACTTTGATGATGAACAGTCATTCACTTTTTACACACCTTTCCTTGTATCAATAAACAGTCTGTCGCCCTTTCAGTTTCACAATGCCCACCAGATCTCACAGGAAAAGGAAAGGGGAAGAAAGAAGGCGCCGGGGCAGAGGTGGAGGTAGAGGCAGAATTAGAGTTGGAGGAACCAACAAAGGCAGAAACAGAGACTGAAACTGAGGCTGAGAAAGAGGAAGATGACGGAGGGAGAAAAGGAAGAGGTATAGGAAAAGGCAGGGGCAGAAGCAGAGATAGAAGCAAAGGAAAAGAAAGAGGTAGAGGAAATGAAAGAAGAAGAAGAAGAAGAAGAAGAAGAAGAAGAAGAAAGAGGAAGATGAAGATGAAGAGGAATGTGCAGAGGGAGCAGCGAGGAAGTGAAGTATCTGGAGAAGCTTCCACTTGTGACAACAACCCTACTGACAGCACAGTGCATAATACCACACCACCATCACACAGAGAAACACGATTTGCTTGATGAATGGTATCCCCCATGCTGTACTGAAGGAATGTGCATTGTCATCATTTAGGTTACTTTCAATGACGTAATAACCTTTGTTGTTACCCCGAACCCCCTGCGGGCCGCTTGTGTAGGCCATATGCCTGCCGCCATATTGCTCGAATCGATTTTATGTTGATGAGTTCAACTCTGTCGTCGCCAATAACCAGTTGATTTATTTATCAAACATCACAATTTTCCCTTTGGAAATGCGGCAGACCGTGCTTACTTCGATGGAACAGCATTATCTTAAAGCAATCGGCGAAAAGTTCGCTTGACACACGAATATCTGTTGGCCTGAAGTGCAACAGAAGGTCGACATCTCTTCGAATATCGACGAGCCTGTCATAAAAGTGGTCGTATATAATTTTTATTTGAAATAGCACTTCAGAATTTATGCTGGAATAGTTCACCAAAGCACTTTTTTCCATTTCGCAGCGTCTGCGGAAGATGATCGATCTTTATTCTAATCCACGTATACTAGTCGATAATATGTCTTGCAGCACATTGGTGATGCATGCACAACCTTTAACACTTTCTTAATCTAATAAATACTAAATACAAGCAAGCGATTAAACCAAATTTCTCCACAAAGCTTAATCAAATTTATGAAATATAAAGCAGCCCTTGTTAGGTTCCATAGAAAGCGAGCAGAAATTCGTGAAAATATTCTTTCCAAAGAGCAACCAGTCTTTGTGATGAAGTGGCGAAAAGTGAAGAAACATAGCTATGCCCTGAATTACCGATGAAACACCGGTTGAACTATTAAATTTCATTACGCACCTATCTCTACGGTTTTTTGTCGTACTCAGTAGATATAACGATAGGAAGCGATTGTGGTTGTGAAACGTATAGGGTTATAGAATGGTAACATCTGTCGAGAGGCCGTCCCTCTTCTTCAAAATCTAAATTTGAGACTCAGCATCCAATTATTATGAGCTCTGAATCCCAAAAAGGATTCATTCAGTGTTTTTAGACTTGCTAACAGTCTTCTCTTTGAAGTCAAACGGAATTCTTACATTTGTGAGTTCTATATGAGTTTCAAAATAGAGCGTAGGTAAAACCACTCAGCCGACTCGATTCTAAATTCCGAGCTCGATATTCCGAGACTAAAGTTTGAAATTAATGCCTAAATTTTCAGACTGAAGTAAAATTTACAGAGACATAAATTTCCACACACCATTTGACACCACTATTTCTTATTATGACCATCCAGACGTCGTGGCACAACGACACATCTGAACTGATGAAAACTATGTTAAAACACTGCCATTGATATCACCCCTGAAGTATTTAGAAAGGGTTATTAGTGAAATCTTTTCAACAAACCGATTTGCTCTTTGGAGATTGGCAAACAATAAATGCATATCATTCATATAGCTGTAGTTAGCTTACCCAACTTCCCAGTTTCAACATCCGAAAGCAGAGCTCGTCAGCCACTGTGAAACACATTTCCATCGCGTTGAGCTTTTCTCGCCGTTCTTCGTCCGCCATAGCTACAGCAACGATTTCTCCGGCAATAACAACCAGCAAAGTCAGTTTACTCCACGAGTCAGACAGTTCACGTTCAGTTTCCTCTTCAAAATCGATTAGCACCTTCTTAAAAGCCTTTTTCGATTCCAGCAATTGCCTGACGATGTCGCTGACATCAAATCGATCTCTAGTTATCTCGGTCATGAGAATAACCAGACATTCAGCTACCTTTATGACGGATTCAGAGACATGTGAAGTGAATGAGAACACGATTCCAATCCTTGCCTCCTTTTCGCGTAAAAATCGAGAAGAATTGTGAGATCCCTTTTGATCTCGAATGTCATCAAGGTGTTGACGAGATCCATTCTTCGCACTTCAAGCAATCCTTCTTTGAGAAAGCGTACGTCTTCCCACGACATCTTCCCAGCATTTTCTAATGAACTCAAAATGTTCAAAGTACCAGTGTCTCCCTTCATAATTATACCATCATAGTAAAAGCGAAGCTCTTCTTGCTGAAATGTTTCCAACTTGTGAGCAATCTCAAGAAGAGTAGATTTATATGCCAGTTTAAGTTTTTCAGCCATGATGTCCGAAGTTTAATTTATGATGAAGACGGATAGGGAAAATAAATGCATTACCGACCCTTTATACCCTGAGTCTTAAACAACACCAAAAATGGTCAATGGGGTGACGTCGAGAATAACTGGGGGCAACTGTCAGTCATGCATGTTATGCGCGCATCGTGTACTGGTTTGAGCAAAGCGCAAAAGCGACGAACCTTCTTTACATGTTCTCGACCCATCTTTTGAGCAATCTGGATTAACACACAATTATAAGTTTGTCGAAATCTATCAGTCATGGTCGTAGTAGTTGGTGAGGATGAAGTGGCGGCTATCATCCGAGATGGCAGATACCAAACGAATATACATCTGACTTTTTATACTCTGAAATGTTTCCGAACAATAAAAAAGGCAAGGCAAAGACGTGACGTCTGGTCAACCAATATCAGGATTTTTGTTTATGTTGCAAAGAAAATGAGACCCAAAGAGCAAAACATTATTCTTTGTAAACCATTCTCACTCCCCCATCCTTTCTTTTTCACCTCCCACCCCCTTAGGAGCAAGTCTGGATCCATCACTGCTTTCGTACGAGTGTTGGCAGTGTTAATCCGCCAGTTGTACTACTGCACTATCATTAACTCTAAGCTGAAGTTGGACAATCAGTCAATAATTTTGCGATTGATAGATAAATTTTAAGCGAAAGGGAGCGTTATAAGCATTTTTTTTTTCATAAAACAGAAAAAAATGACATCGCGTACTGAATGATAAGCATTTTTATTTCTTAAATTTATCTTAATGCGAACTTTCGAACGATATTAGAGAGTTCGACTGGCGTTTAATCAAAAGCATATCACACAGAAGCATTCAGCGTTCCCCTATGGGTTCACAACTATGACGTCTGGTGCTGATCAGCTGACCCAACTGACCAATCAGAATTATGGAAATGTTATGCCCTTATATTGGAGGCTTTCAAATTAACGCGTGGCGCTCAGATCGGCAAGAGTAATTCGAGAAAAACAAATCAGAGTACTTACCTGACATACAGTCCTCTTGCGCATATTAACCCTTTTTCAGACCGGGCGGGGGGCGAAAATTGCCCGCCCTGATTTTAACCAATACCCACCAAAGTTGACTTTTTCTGAAATTTATCTAGAAGCATTTTGTAGTTAGTTCGCTCCCCAACTGTAGTTAGTTAGCTCCCCAACTGTAGTAAGGTCGCTCCCCAACTGTAGTTGGGTCGCTCCCCAGCTGTAGTTGGGTCCGGCCTCAACAAAAGCGAAAGATGCAGCATCATCTTTCCATGACTCACTGAACTCCATCGGCCCTCGCATTTCTTTCACGGCTGTTGGACACGAAAACAATTGTCAGATATCGTTCCTTGACACCCTTGTCTCGCGGGACAATGGTAAACTCTCTATTAACGTCTATCGGAAACCTACTCACACTGACAGATATACCTGGATTTCCATTCTCATTCTGATGACAAGAAACAGAAAATTAGTACTGCTGCGACACTTCTACATCGAGCTACAAATCTACCTAACTCTGAAACTGGGAGAGAACAAAAAATCAAACGAGTCTTTACCGCATTGCAATCCAATGGCTACCCTATGAACCTCATTGCCGACATCGCAAGGAAGAAGAGATTTCCACCACCACAGTTCCCACACCTGAAGAACTTGTCGGAATGTTTTCAAATGGGTTGACCCACCGTGTCCACGAAAATTCACGACCCTTCCGTACATTAAAGGCCTCACAGAACCTTTAACGGGCTTGCTAAGAAGTCGCGTCATACAAGTTACCAATAGACCGGTTAAAACACTCCAACAAGAATTCCATGCTCCCAAATTCCGTCCAAAAAAAGAAGCCCAATGCATTGTTGTCTACAAAATGTCCTGCACCACATGTTTCTGGAGTTATATTGGCGAAATAGATGGTTTTCACTCACGTGACCTTCAGTCCTGTGGGACTCAAATGACAAAGGCCATGGCGGCCATGTTGATGCACATAACAAAATAAGTTCATTAAAATTCTTTTGTAGGTGTGCACCAACATGACCGCCGTGACGTAACGTGAAAACCACCTACTAAAAAGTATACTCTTTCTTTTACACATTAATTTAGATTCTCGTCTTAATAGATTATTATGTTTAATAGTTAGTATATTTCTTGTTTCACCCTGCTGCAACTGTTTTTTGCTTCCCACAACTATTTCCTTCTTACTTGCCTATGTTCTGATTTTTTTCATTTTTTAGCTATATTGCCTCAATCCTTGATTTCCATGATTACCTTTTGTAATCAATTAGGTTGCCTCGATTCCATTTTTACTTTCTGTGTTCTGTAATTTTGTTGCCGCGATTCCATGTCAGTCACTTTTTGCATTCTGTGATTACATAGGCTCGATTCCATGTTTACTTTCTATATTCTGTAATTATATCGCTTCGATTCTATGTTTAATTTCTGTTTTAATCGGAGTTTGAAGTTCGTTTTTATGAGCGATGTGTTCTCCGCCGTATTTTGCATTTAATGCCTAGTAAAAAATGGCAGGAAAACGTCACGTGATCGAAAAGGCAGGAAAGTTAGTGAATGGGTAGTTAAGCCAGGCCGAAACAATCTAAAGATGGCGGAGCTCATTTCACTTGAATTTGAGGATAAAACCATTGGTTTAACTGCGGCAAGCCTACAATAGGCTTGCCAGCACTGTCAGCACTGTTACTTGTGGCGTACCGCAGGGTAGCATCCTGGGTCCCTTGCTTTTCTTGATGTACATTAACGATCTCCCTAACTGCCTGCGGGTTGCTGCGCCGAGAATGTTTGCCGATGACACCAGTATAACTTTACCCGCAAAAACGCTAGCTGATCTGAAACTAGCAGTGACTTCTGAACTTAACAATCTTACCTGTTGGCTGAGAGCCAACAAATTAAGTTTAAATGTGGCCAAAACTGAGCTAATGATAATCGGATCTAGGCAGAGATTGAATGCCCAATGTGAGGAGATTAATATAAGTATCGATGACAGGACGATCAAGAGAGTTGACCATACTAAATCTCTGGGTCTTACCATTGATGCACAACTCTCTTGGTCTAAACACGTTGACGAGATAGGCAAGAAAGTCTCTTCAGCCATTGGTGCATTGAAACGTGTACGACCTTTTATTCCGACGGATGTTGCAGTTCAAATTTACAATGCTTTAATATTACCACATTTTGATAACTGCAGCCCGGTTGGGGATAGTATGAGTGGCTGTTTGAGTGATAAATTACAAAAATTACAAAATCGCGCTACCAGAGTAATTACTCAATCACCTTTTGATACGAGCTCCAACCTCCTTCTCGCGATGCTTAAGTGGGAGAAGCTGTCTCTTCGTCGTAAAAAGCAGAAAGCTTTAATTATGTATAAAACATTGAATGAACTTGCCCCAGACTATCTTCAATGTCTCTTCACTCAACGCCACGTTAATGATTATAACCTAAGAAATCTTGAAGGAAAGCTTTCGCTGCCCAAGCCAAATACTAATTACCTAAAACGAAGTTTTTGCTACAGCGGGGGCCTGTTTGTGGAACAACTTGCCCCAAGATTTAAAAAGCGTTTGTTCTATTGGGCAGTTTAAACGGGGTATTAAGAAAGTATCTGAGATATCGGATTCCCACACGGCAATCATGTAAAGCAGTTGTACAAGTTTTAATTTTTTATTATTAACTTAACTGATGATTCTCCGTGTTTAAATAAAGATTTACATTACATTACATTAAAAAAAAACAATATTGTTGACACATTGTCATTTTTTATAGTCTTTTACGAAGCTGAAATGTGCATATGACGACGTCTTCCTCCGATCCGAGCGAGCTCCTCTTCGGCTCAACCGCTCCCGCGAGTATAGCCTCGTTCCCAACCTTTACCGGCCAAGATCACCTCGTTCCCATTTTTCTCTCATTTGTGATGCGTCATTCACCACCGGTATCATGGAACCGAAGTAAAATGAGATAAACCAAACATGGGATCGAAGCAACATAATTGCACAATCCAGAAAACAAACGTGGAATAGAAGCAACGAAATTACAGAATACAGACCACAAACATGAAATCGAAGCAACGTTATTAGCGGAGCACTCGCCGGGCCGAAGGCCCGGCTGCGCAGCCCCATACTCATAGAACCTGCGCCCGTCATTTTTCATGGTCATGGCTAGCGGAATGTTTCGCGAGCTCGCCTCCGTGACATGTGTGTCCGTTGGGCAGGGCTAATTTGCGGGCGCGTATGACGTCGCAAAACATGCGCGTATGACGCCACACGCGCGGCTACACAGCCGTCAGCTCGGTAAACACTTTAAAAGTTGGATCTTTCGCGGGGTTTAGTGGAGCAGTAAAGTCGTTATTTCCCTGCATTTTTCGCGGTTTGCTACTCAAGACTGGGATACTAAATAAGGGATACTCAGAAGCCGCTTAAGTGGAAAAAGAAGAGCTTTAAGGGATAAAATCTTGCTTCGAGGACCTTCATACGTTTATATCAATGCGGGAGATGTTTGTTTTTATTACGGATTTCAGAACCAACGCGGAGATTTAAAGAATTTTCAAGCATGCGAGGGACTTAAAGGTAAAACAAATTACATTTTTCGATGGGAATTTATCTTGATATCAATCTGTGATTGACTTTTTATTTGTGTTCTCGTTAGTTTTGGAGAATTGTTTATAAACGTGTAGCTTAATTCGGTTGTATTAAGGTTACAGTGTACCTTCAGATCGAAAATTTATTGAATTTTGTTTTTGGAGTCAAAATAAAGTTTACAGAATGAACTTTCATCCAAAAAAAAATTATCGAAAAATAGTGAAAATTGACGGAGAAATGACGGTGTAACTTTTGTGGGCGGAGTTTGTTTATGAAACAATATGTTTCTTTAAAGGACCCTAGTCAGCCACACCTTTGTTTTTGTTTACATACGGGAGTCTCGTATTAATTTACACGTGGCGCGTGACAAAAGTAAGGAAATCGCCGCGAAAGGTCAGAGGTGAGATATTTATAAAAATGTTATTAAAGGTGACAGGCCTAGCACAAATCCTGCTTGTCGCAAAAAAGCATTTCAGCCCAGCTTTAGAATAGGGTTACCCCAAGTACGTGTCTGAGAGATTGTTTTCTTTTTATAGATCAAAATCAAGATATAACAGGACTGTTGTTCTCAATGTTGCCGATTCTTTGATCTTAGGAAAGCCGTCTCTGATACTGACAGGAGATACTTATGCTTTCCAGAGCCGTTTACTATGAGAATATTTAGGTTTGCTAATTCTCGGCATAACAATATTGTTTCTTTGGCGCATAGTTTGCAAGATCAGCAGTAGTCGCTGAATGCTACGATCCGCACTGAGTTAATTGGGTTAGCCGTACGATTACAACCTCACTTTTGCTCGCATTCCAAGGGTCAAAAGTCGATTCGCGAAGAATAGTTTTCTTTGCATTTGCTGGCGCCTTCAGCCGTCCACGCTTGGGAAACCGTGAGGCCATAAGACCATTGACTTTGGATGTCAAAACCTTGTCCATCGGTAGCGCAAAACTAAGAAAAAAATCATTCAAACCGATAGACTAATAATTCAAAAAAGCAACGATAACAGTTATAGACTTTCATTTACACAACTTGGGACGATGCAGTAAGATTGCAATTCACTATGCAATGTTCAGTAATTTCGATGGCATCGAAAATGGCGGATTTCACCGTTTGAGCGCGCAGTGCATTTTGGATGACTAGGGTCCTTTAAGCGCTGTTTTCTCAAAGTTAATTTTTCGCTTGTAGGGGACACTTTAAAGAGCTACAACTCAAAGGGAATTTGTTCGATTTTCCTCAAATTTGGACAGAAGCTAGGCTAACATATAATCAACAAAAAGATTTCGGCGAATTTCTTATTTCCGAAAACGTTTTCGTCAAGAGCCATTTCCGTGCGATCACTCCAATTTTTTTTCTCCCTTTTTCGAAAATATTCTGTAACTTTTCACTGCAATTGAATATGGGAATTTTAGCGCTTCGTATCCGGAAATCCGAGAACAAATCAAATTAGCAAAATACAACAATCGCTTTGCGTTATAGCGTTTTAAAGCTGATTCGGACGTTCGAATTTAGACGTCGTAAAATATTCGACAATTCATTTTATTACCAAATGGTTTCCATATTTAGATAGCCAGCTCTATAAGCTTTAATTTGATATCTGGGTTTAGGTATATTAAGTGTAATCTTAAGACGCTAGAGCTGTTATACTGGAGACACCCCCGAAGGTACACTGTAACCTTAATTTCCTGAATTTCATCGAAGACACGGCTCGGCCTCGATGCGCTATAAATGTACGCGTTTTGCTTTTAAACATAAACTAATGGAGATTTCAATAAAATTTTTCGAAAGAATATAGTGTTGTCCATTTTTAAGTGTTTGTTCATTCATTACATAGATTGAAAAGCGATTT